>SCLE01227350.1:0-13574 GCA_004367955.1 Bathochordaeus stygius | reverse complement strand
ATTCTTAATATTAGCCACCAGTTTTCTGTCACTATGATGCATGTCTGTAACATGCAAAACCGGATTTAGCTCTTTAATTAGCCAGTGCCTAGTATAGGTTTCCTCCCCTGCATTTTTCTGAATGTCCCCCAGAGTATCTCTGAGATAGGCTCTGTAAACCTCATCTTCTTCATCACAGGCCTCTATTAATCGCAATATGATCTTACAAATTGCCTCATGATCCAGGGTTGCCTGTTCTTCAATAAGTTGAAATCTAAGAGTTCTATACACGTCCTCAAATCTCTCTTTTTGTGGCATTTTTTTGCTCATATAAGTGGGTGCACTAGCCCACTCCTGAAAATAGGCACTTCCTCTCTTTACCACCGTATTTTTCTTAGGCTTTTTTTCTTTTTTAGCCGCCGCATTAGCTATAAAACTTTTGCAATATTTTTCCTTGCGCTCCCAGTCAGTTCGGGAAAGTCTATAACGTCTTTCCGCTTCACCAACTTTACGTCTTAGCTCCTCCATACCCATATTTTTCAACTTTTCATCCCCTTTTTCCGGAGTTGTAACCTTACCTTTTAGTAATAAGTTTTTACGCTCCAGCAAATTTCTCGTGAATGTAACATTGTCCGCAATTTTGACCATAATATCCGAAGCTCTGTCCCTGTCATTTTCACAAAAAATTCGCATTTTTTTGGTGCGTTCATCTTCCAGTTCTTCCTCCTCTTGGTCTTCTTCATGGTAAATAGTCCTCCCCGCTCTAACGTCAGCCGTCACATTAACCTCTCTGGGAGTGCCTTTCTTAGTAAGGTCCGCCAGTCTTTTTGCACTTGACGCATAATAATCTCCTGCCGGTTCCGTTTGATCTTCCATTCTAAACAATTTTTAGTTAAACAGGTTTTTTTTTTTTTTTTTTTTAGTCAATCCGGCAGTAATACAGGAAGCCACTACTTTATGTATATTAAAATTTTTTTTTTTTTTTTAAACAAAAAAAGTATTCGTCAAGTCCAATACTTGAGTATGTTTCACAATGAAGTCCTCCATTCGTTCTAGTTTCTCTTTATAAACTCCATCAATTTCCCATGCTTCCCCATTTAATAACAAAGTTTCCTTTGTTCTATAGAGGTCTATTTTGTAAGCACAAAACTCCTCCCTAATTTCCCAGTTTTGGATTTGCCTAACTAGGCTAATTGGTGATCTATTCAGCAGATGATCCATTTCAGCAAAACTTACATCCTCCCACTTCGCTTTTCTAACTTTTTTCTTGTATTCCATCCAAATATTGAATGCATCTTGCTTGAGGCTTTCCGTTTTGGTCTTTTTTTCTATATATTCAACGATTTTTTCTTTAACCCTGACAAGCTCCATTCTGAAAACCCTATTTTATAATTTCAGTAATCTCATTATAACTATAAAAATTTTTTTTTTTTTTTATAAGTTCCTCTTTAAATGCATACAGATAAATGTTAGAAAAAATATTATGCGCAGTAGGTACACAATGAGGCGCACAGCATATAGAAGCATATGATAAATGTAAAATTTACGCGAAAAATTCCTCCCTTTTTAACATTTTTTTTTTTTAATTTTGCTGTCTCCAGTGTCTCAGCGCACCTTCTCTTCTGTCCCGACAGTACTCGTGCAATTTATTGAGACTTTCTTCCAACTCCGCAACCGTAGACGCCTCCCCTTTCGATTTTAATGTCCTCTCCAAGCATTTCAGGTGTTTATACTTGAATGAGCAATATTTTAATTCCATGTCCAGTTCCCGAATTTCCGTAATAAATTCCCGAGGCGTTTTTTCCAGAATTCGTTCTTTTTCCTCGTCAATTTCGCCTAAGAGCCAGTGAGCATTTTCCACGACCCCTTTATATTCCTCCCATTTAAATATTGCGAAATCTTTTTTCTCGTACAGCGCATCTCCCTCTCTCGTGCATTGGCTCAAGGCCTCCTTTACTTGTCTTAAATCCATTCTGAAATATTGATTATCCCCTATTCTAATAACTTTTTTTTTTTTTTTTTTTAAAACATAATATATTCTAACTTCTTGACGTGATACAATACAGTGAAACACAAGGCCTATATTAGTCTAGCATTTTTGACTCTAGCTCTTAATAATTTAGCCCGTATAATTTTTGCCTTTATTTATAAATTGCAAATGATGAGAAACCAACCCTTCGGTTTTCTATTAAATGACGCGTTGAGTCTCACATTTTGAATATAGTTTTCTTCCTCCGATGGCAGCATTGTGATGGCTGGCATTCCAAACCATTCCGGCCGTATTATTCGGATCTTAACTTCCTCCCGTTTTCTAAAATATGAGGTTGCAATTGGCCATTCAAGCCAAAGATGTCCCAGTACTACTATTTTAGCATTTGGTAGATCCGTATAAATTTTCCACAACACCTTATTTATAATGTTTTTTGGTGGAAAAACAAACACTATTTCCTTTTTAAAATCTTCCTCCTTACAGTTGAAAAAATCTGTTTTCCACGCTAGCGTGTCTTTCCTCCACGATATAAATTTGTCACATTTGGCATTTTCCCTCACAGCCATGGCATCTACTGTGAATTTTATTTTAAGTGCCTTTTCTATAACCCTAAAATTTCTTTGCGGTATGAATTCCTCATTCCAGGATATAAGTCTCGAGGCCGCATCCGCTAATTGATATTGGGTTCCTATCCAATGGACCCCAAAATCGATCTCATTTGTTTCAGCAAACTCAAAGATTGCAATAATAATTGTATTCAATCTCATGTTTGACGTACCATCGTTTTTAAACCCATAACAAACAGCTTCATTATCGCAAAACACCGTAACCGCTTTGTTTTTCAGATTATCCTTCCATTTTACCATTGATGTAAGAATAACATAAGCTTCCTTTTCATGAATTTCCCAGCCTTGCATTCTTTCCGGATAATAATGGGTATGTTCCTCCGTTTCCCCATTACCGAATAATTTCATCCCTGCTGCCGCCTTAGATGCATCCGTAAATAATACCGATTCTACCTGTATGTTAGATTTCCGGAGCCAGGATCTTTTTAATTTAAGAAAATTTTGATTTTTCCATTTCAGGAGTTCCTCTCTTAATTCCTGATCCATTAAACACCACTCTGACTCCTCCCTATTGGCTATGGTAATTTTCCAAGACATTTGCCTGATATATCTTTTCATTTTTTTGCACGCCACTTGAAAAGATACCGCCTTGCCTCTTAAAATTTCCAGTTTTTTCATGCTAATTTTTTGACCATTTTCCACATTTAAAAGCACCTCTACTTTTTCAAGAAATTTTAGCCATTTGTCCCTGGGAACCGATACCGAGCCTTCCCTGGTATCTATTTTCATACCCAGAAAATTCTGCACCTTGCGTGGATTCATGTCACTTTTTTCCAGCGATATGAAACCCCCCGAGGCAATAATTAATAGCACTCCTAAATAGCAATTTTTCGGTACCGTATCTGAATTTAAATCACTTTCCTGGTCCAGGAATAGCCTGTCATCTAAATATAAAGACGCATTTATGCCCCAATATCTGCAATAATTTATTACAATCATGTTCACTCTTTGGAACGCTCCTGGAGCTTTTGGGACCCCAAAGGGTAGTGCTCTATAAACAAAAGTCCTCCCTTTAAATACAAAACCAGTCAGTTCTCGACTTTCTTTGTTTAGTTTTAGCAAATGAAACCCCCTTTTGTCGTCCAATTTAGTCATTAAATCATTTCTATTAATCGTGTCCAAAATGTTTAATAAACCTTCCAGTTTGCACGGCGTGGAGCTCATTTCTACTAATTTGAGTATTCCCCCATCATAACATATTCTGGGTTTTGAATCCATAGAAGCTAGTACTAATTTCGTAACCAACTTAACTTCTTTTTCCCCAACCATAATTAGGGTTCCCGTTTGTAGCCACTTTGAAATTGTATCAATGATAAACGGTTCATGTTGGGATAACAGCCCTTCCCTGTTCTCCTCCCTAATTCTGCAGGGGACTCTGGCCACTTTTTTAATAACCGGAATTTCCTTCGTGGTTTTGTACCAATTATTCATACCCAAAAAAGCATTTTCATTGTACGTTTTTTCCTTATCTTTTTGGCAAATTTTTACCCTATCTTTCCACTCTAGCGCCTTTTTCCGTTCTAGTCGCCTGGTTTCAAGTAGGGTAAATTCCTCTCCTGTTTCTCTAACAATATCCGAGAATTCCGAGTGCCATTCAGTCCGGGTCCCAATTTTTCCTTGTTTTCTAAACTCTTTTCCCTGCGTTGGGTTAACGGGCATGAGGTTCTCGTAGAGGTCCACCCCCCTATGTACATCATTGTAAGCTATATGACGATTCCATTCACCATGCAATTTTTCAATAAGAATCATATGAATTTGTGTAAAATCCGAGTAACTTCCCGAATAAAAATCCTTAAGGTCTCTAAAGTAAACTTCCGCCCAGCTAAACGTTTCATTTGTTTCAATAATTCGGTGAAACTTATCAAAATAATCCCAGCTTTGGGCCAGCCACTCTTTATGAAAATAGGGGCCTCTTCTCCTCCCTTGTTCATCCATAACTATACAATTGAAACGATTAACCGCTTTTACAGCCTTTGGGACTAGAAATGGTTCTCTCAGAAAATCTTTATCCCATAACCTATGCTCTTTTTCCATACACAGGCACCGTATTTTTCCAAAATGTGATGGTCCTTCTTGAATAAATTCCATTATTTCACCCTGACACTCACATGCCGTATTTAAATCTTCCAAATGTTTATTAACATTTGACCATTCCTCCCACAAGTCCTGCGGAATTTTATTTTTCAATTTTTTAAGCCTTTTTGCATTCAACATAATTTTACAATTAAGCAGTTTTACTGTGATTTTGGAACAAAATAAACAGTAATAATAACCCAATTTCAATCTTAACAAAAAAATCTCCGCAAATGAAAACATGTAGCCTCACTACGCCACTCTAACTCACTATTTTTGCATAAATCCAACCTCAGAGTTTTGGCAAATAATTTTTTAATATTTTGTTTTACAGGTAAATGTCACGATAAATGCACAAATAGAATTTTTACACCTTAAGTTTTTTTTCAAACAAATCCGGCAGTGTATAAATGCAGTATAAAAATTGCCGGCAAAAAGCAAAAACATTTTTTTTAAGAAGAAATAATTTCCACTTTCCAAAACAATCAATAATTTCACCTCCCAATGCAGAACAGACCAAATTCCTCCTTTAAAACGTTGTTAAATTTGTTTTCCTATTTTTTTATAAAAAACTAACCTCATAAATCTTCAAAAATGTCCCAGTCATCACCGTCTATTATCCACTCTGTCTCTAAGGGGAGATCGTTTGACTGACTTTCTGCAGGATCGTCTGTCCTCCCTTCTGATAGATTTCGATCTCTCTCCATATCGCTCGCCAGAATGGGATCGCGATCTTGATCTTCCGTGATGTCTAGATAGCCCGGCAAGCTGTCGTCGAACCCCTCTGGCTCCATCATATTTTCCTCCCAAATTCCACTTTTTATTCTTGATTTGGGCAATTTTCCGCTCGAGTTCACATTGCCTGAATAAAATTCATTATCCTGAATATCCGGAGCGGCTTCATACTCTTCATCATATTTGCGGATTTCAATTTCCCTATCTTTTTCAGCTTCTCTTTCCGCCTCTCTTTCCATTTTTCGTTTTTTAAGCCGCCTTTCATGTTCTTCATCCATATCCTTATTCGAAGCTGGTTTCCGATTTTCCTCCTCCGGATCTCCCGTCGTAATTTGGACTCCTTTTTTCGGCTTTTTTCTGAGTGGACTTAGCTCTGAAATTTCATTAAAATATTTTCTTAATTTTAATTGAGGATCATTTTCGACCTTGTAAAAAGACCAGAAAACCTTACCTACGGTTTTTGACCTCCCTTTTTTGACTGCAATTCCGGAGCATAATAAATCCTCCTCCTTTTTCTTATCTTTGGACACTTTTTTAACACGCTTCGGCTCCTCATTTTCCTCATTTTCCGATGATAAACAAAGCGACTGATTTTCCTCCCTCGGTGCATGTAGAGTCAGCTCATCCTCAATGTGACTCAAAACTTTCCTGGCCTCATTATTTTTCCATCCTTTGTAACTAAAAAAATCATTTGATCTAAATTTGAGAAATTTCAGGCGTAGCCTTCTCATTTTTTGCGCATTATAACAGGTTTTCTCAATTGCTACTTTTTCTAACCTTTTAACGTCTTCCTCCACATGAATCTCCCTCCAAAGATTCATCCCTTCTGGAATGAACAGCTGAAAAGCTTTGCGTAAATCCGCATGAAACTCAAGCCGCCCAACTTTTTCTAACATGTCTTTAAGCTTTTTCGCATGCATGGTTTCCTCCAATTTGAGCTCCAGGATAATCGAGTACATTGCTGTCGCTTTATCAAAAAATTCCTCCAGTCTTAATTTTCCAAGCATGGTTGCCAAATCAGCTCTGAAACTCGCCACCAATGCATTATACTGATGGACATTATAAATCGCCGTCTCCGTAAGCCCAATTGTTGATAATTTTTTCCACCACGTTTGCAAAAAATCATCCTCCCCTTGAAGTCTTAGGTTCTTTACCAGGTAGAACATTTCTAACCCAAATCTAGAGTTTAAGACCTCTCTCCAATTACTTTTGGCGTTGATATTCTTAAACACATTTTGAATATTTAATAAAGCAACCTTTCTATTTACCTCTCTGAAACACTCCAGGGAGACTTCGAGCATCATAACCCTATTTAAGTCATCTTTCGCCTCATATTTGGCCGCTTTTGCCTCCAGCAGTTCCACTTTTACCGCTAGATTTTTGACTGTATTTGCCATAGAATGCTTCAGAATGCGGGCCTCCAAGTTTTCCTCCACCTGTTTATGATAAACTTGAACTTTTTGAGTAACTTCCTCCATTTTTGCGCTTACTTCTAAATGCGGATTTTCATCAATAATTAAGGCACCTTCCATACCTTCTCGGGAGTTAGCCATCATTTTTTTGTCGTCCAAAAACCGCACTGGCTTCGATCGCTTCCTCTTTTTTTCGATACCTATGAGCCAAAGTTAACCCTTTTGATCTTACCCTTTTTTTGGATTGACCAATTACATAATTTATTACCTTTTAAATTTACCAGGGGAATATTTTCCTCCAGTATATCCTCCTCCAGTAACTCCACTTTTGAAACAACTTCCTCCGTGTTGATGGCCGCATTATTTTTCTCCCATTGTTCAAAAACACCTTTTCCATCATTTTGAATGCTCCAAAGGTCTTTAATCCAGAACAAATCCAGTCGCTCCAGTAACGCATTTCTTTTTTGCCTGCTAGAATCCTGTACAAAATTTCCTCCCTTTAATGCTTCGTTAAGCATCTCTATAATAGCAATATAATTTTCCAGGAATACTCCATCATTAAGATCTGTTTCCCAGGTTTTTGAATTTGCCAAGTCAAAAATAGCCTTTGCCCATTTATTTTGCCAAAGTTGGCTTTCCGCTTTCTTTTTTCTGGCGACCACCGCTTTCGACTCCATAACTTATTTTAAAATACTAAATATTCATTATTTATAAAATGTAACTTTATCAAAATTCCATCCTACAACCACTAGCACAAAATAACTTCATGTAATTGAACACCTCACTTTTTTCAACATTTACTCAGTCCACAACACCCCTTTCAATAATCCCAATACAATAAATATAAAGACACACGTTTTACCATTTTTTTCTTTAATTTTTTTTCAAAATGTAGACATATTTGCAATAATTTTTTACATAAATTGTGAGATGTACAAACAGGTGTAATTAAATAATGCATTTGGCGATTTCTATGAGCCATTCTTTCCAGTCCATATTTATTGGCAACTTTTTTGACCTCCATAAATCCACAATTTCCAGAATTAGCTCTCTCTGCTTCCAAATTTCCTCCAATTTCAGAAACTTTTCCCAGAATTGACAGACCTCCCTGACTTTTTCTGATTTTCCTTCTGGCCAATTTCGCATGTAAAATAAATTTCCTTCCGATTCTAAATTTTAATTTTTTAAAATTATTCTACAATATATCTTTTAAAAATACCTTTTGCAATTTCTGCTAGAAAATCCGCATAACTGCTAATTTTCTTCAGGTTTTCTCGCCTGCGCCTTCTTTCCTGCGATGGATGAAATTCATCAATTTTCTTCCATCCTTTCTTTAGAATCACCTCCAATGTCAAACTTTTCCGCTTCCTCTCCATTTTTTCGGATAATCCAAACTCGATCCTGCCCTTATAAAGATCCCTGGATTTCCTCCAAATTTTTCTGTCGGATTCACAGAACATTAACGGAAATTTGGTCCAGAGCATTGTTTTTTCTCTGAAAGCATCCTCGAGAAAATAACTTTTCGACTGTAGCAGATTCGCCAGATAATCCGCCTCCATGCTGTCCAGGTCCTGCTTGTTTTCCTCCATTTTTTGTAAAATTTTGCCGGGATTTTTAAGCGTTTTACTAAATATAAATACATTATTTGCTATAATTAAATATTTAAGAAACTCACTTTCCATTTTTCGTCAGCCAAAAACCAGCCGGTATATACGCTTCCGCATTCTCATTTTGCATCAACCATTGAGTCTTGGTCTGACCTTTTCCTCCCGATACCAAAGACGCCTCCGTTGCCACCAACATCACATCTCGCGCAAAAACCTAAACCCAAATGTCAGAATCCAACTTTTAATGGAAAATTTATTCTTTTTTACCTCAAAGTTGGATAAAGCTGGCTTTTTCCTCCCTTGAGCATTTTTGTTCATATTTAGAAAACCCTGCGCCGGATAGCAGGTCACACTTTGGCCTTCCAGATCTTTTTTGTCCGGCCACTGCATGTTTTTCCACGATCTGCTCTCTTGAATCGTTTCCGTGTCCATCCAAAACTTCAGCCAGTCAAAATGCTGCTTCGCCTTGACTTTGTAATTTTCTAAATAATTTTTTAATTATAATTTCCCAAAAAAAACGTGATTTATATTCCAATAATTTACCTTTTGAGGGGCTCACGCCTCCAACTTTGTCCTCCCAAAATAATAAATTGCCCAGGCTGGCTATTTGGGACCAGAACAGCATGTCCCCTGAAATCGGCATGAGGTGGGATGTATAGGGCTGCAAATTGGAGTCCGATATTAATGACACTTGTGCTAAAACCATCGTCATTACCGCTTCATCGAATAGCTCCTCCATTTGTTCGCCCTCTCTCAGAAACCCGTTGACTTTCTCCTCCAGCGAGTCTTTAATTTCCTCCTGAAAACCAGCCTCCGATAACACCCTGAGATTTACCATAATGAGTGGTTTTTTCAGCAGCTTTGAATAGTCCTCCCCAATATCTCTTTGATGTCTCGGGAATTCTTTTTTGAGCAGGCGTGTCGATCTCAGCCAGCTGCCTATTAAAAAATTTTATTAAACCAGGTTTATTTTATTCCGTTTCCACAAGAAACCATTTTTCTATTTTATAATTTAACAACAATTTAACACTCACTCTGCGTCACTGGCCCGGTTGAAAACCAAATAATTTCCGTGTCCAATGCATCATATTTTTTGACCAGATTCGCCATCCGTGTTTCCGTCCTGAGCTCATGATGAGTACTAAATATTTTCCTCCTCAGTACATTTGCCTAAAATAATTTATAAATTAATAAATAATTCTCCCCAATTTTCATTTGAAATTTTAATTTGTTAAAATAATTACCTCATTCCTCGGCAATTTCATTCTGTCCATTTTTTCGAGCTCATTATCGAGATCCGCTAACAGAGTTCCAACAGAATTCAGCTCTCTGACATCCAGGAGTATTTCGAGTTTGTCCAGGTCATCGCAAATGTCCTCCTCATAACGCTTGAACATTTCTTTGGGATATTTCCTGTCCCTTAGCGATACAGCCTTTACAAAGCTGAACTTGACCTTCACGTATTCGAATAAATCAGCTCGATTTCTTGCGTCCTCCCTTGTATTTTTTAAATCCGGATGATATAACTCCAAATCCGCTTCCATTTGAATAATGAGCACTTTCGAGCAGCCAAATCCACGTTCCAAATTCAGTTTCGGTGTAAGGTAGGTCAAGACCCTTTCCGTCTCAAAGTTGTCCCTAATGGGATTCCACATTTGGGCTTTTTCCGGAATAATGTAACTCCCATGATTTTTTGGAGCACCAATGGCTTTCCTCCCTTTGAATTTCATTAGCTTTTCCGGAAAATCAATTCTAACTGGTTCGTTTATAAATTCCAGTTTTTCCGGCGATAATTCGGACGTTCGCAGCCAGCCTTGATTGGTGGCTATTCCAAATAAGATTCCAGTTAACTTGGTCCAATCGTCTTCCTCCATAATTCCGAATTTTAGCACCAGCTCTTTTACCGTATAGACCAACTAAAGTTTAAACATTAATTTACCATACTTTTTATATCACTTTTTTTCAGAAAAATAGAATAAGACTGGCTAACCTCTTCACATTTTAAATCATTTACTCCATTGATGAGAGTTTTCAGCCCTGTAAAATCAAAACGTCCATCTTCCACCACCTCCAAGTCATTCCAGCACTTTTGTGAGAGCTTGATAATTTTATTCAGAATTTTATATTCTTTGATGCACTAAAATATAATTAGCAACCGCTGCACTATTTACCAGGGTTATTCACCTGATCCGCTTCCGCTTTCGACCAGTTAACCTTTTCCACTCGCTGCTTTCCAAGCCTGATGTCCATTTGCTCCATAAATCCTGGTGGTGGTAATAGCTTTGCCTTCAGCCTTTTTCCGGATAAAATTCCTCCCATGTAGACCTCCTTCGCCATGAAGAAGCCTTTCCAGACCTCAAATTCAGTTTTCTGCGCCATAATCTCTCTGAGCTCTTCTGGATAATGATTTATGTGTTCAGCACATCTGTTTCCATATTGAAACGTTAATTCTGCGCAATCCTCCATAAACGCGCAGGTCCAAACTTCCTCCTTTTTCATTTTTAGCCACATTTCTGGCGGCAACTGATAGAACTCCGTTTGTTCCCAGTCTTGTGAACTCTAAAAAATTATATTTTAACCCTTGATTTATCAGGGCACCTATTTTTTATTTAAATAATAATTAATTTTCACTAACCTCCACTAATACCGAAACCATGAAGTCGCATTCATTCGGTATAATTTTTTCCAAGCGTATTTTTTGCACCTGAAGCTCCTCCATGTTATCTTCCGCTCCAAGCTCGAGCCCTTTTGTTCTTTGGAGATATAACGCATAAATCTCCTCATCCTCCCTTAGCCAGTTCATTGACCATGTTATCTCACTTGGGAAATATTTCCATGTTGCCAAGACTTTTAGCGCTTTCTAAATAAACATTTTTTTTAAAAATACACATCTTTTTTTTCCATAATAATTCTCACCCGTCTGATAAATTGTAGCTGTTTACATTTTTCGTTCTCAAACAGGCGCTCCGCAATACTTAACAGGCTCACGAACGTGACCGAGTCTTTCCTCCCTCGTTTCTTGTTTTTATGTAATTTTGCAATAATCATGCTATCGATTTTGCCCTTCAACGTGCATTTTTTCTGTCGGGCAAAGCTTTCTTGAACTTGTTCCTTCGGAAAAAATATATTAATTTTTTTCAAAAAAAAAATTATTTGAATAAGTACCTCTGGATCCATAATGAAATTTTTACTTCTTCTGACCACTTTATTCAGTAATCTTTTTGTAACCGAATCCAGAATGAATTCTTCAATCTGATTTTCCTCCCAGGCGTCCAACTGTTCCGAAAACCTTGATTAAAATTAGTACAATTATATTCATATCATTTTGAGCATTATAAACGCTACCTGATTGCTACAGCCATTTGCCAAGCTAGGGCCACGTCCCATTCTTCCTCCGGCGCACTATCTATTACCGCCGACCATAATAATTGTTCTTTTGAGCAAATAATATTTGACTCCAATCTGGAAATTTCCGGAGTAGTCAGCTCCTCCAATAATAATTTTTCCAGATAATTTTCAGCAGGTTTTAACGAAATGCTAGACTTCCATTCCTTCAGAGGCATAATAATCTCCTGTGATGCCAAATAATTGTGATAATATGCCACGTTTCTGGAAATAAGTGTATCCATGTTCAGGCCTAGCACCATTTCCTCCTTCAGGTTCATCAGCTTCCGCTCCTGCTCTCTGTTTTCTCTCCATAAATCCAGCAATTTAATTTTGAACAGGCTGCCCATATCCTCTTTTTCCGGAGCTGGCCTTGAATCCGGAAACGTCCGTACCGATACCAGTAAAGTTAGCACACCCGTTTTTTCCTCCATCACGGTCCGGATTTGGTTAAACCAGTCCTCCATAGTGTTTTCGAGGGCCGCATCGGTCTTGAGCCAGCCCGAGAATTCCTATAAATTAATATAATTAATGTTCACAACCGCCCCCCCCCCTTTTTTTAATTAATTTTAATAGAAAGCTAACCTGTGCTTCCGCCGGGACTGACATGATCTGGCTCAGCCGCAGTCCTCTGTAAATAGCAGGTAAGTCGCCCTTCGTGAAACCTAGTTCCTCCAGCAGCATAACCTTCTTTTTTACAGAAACAACATCCCAAGTTGTTAATAATTTGAAACCATCGTCCTTTACCGCAATAATGAGCGACTGCAGGCTACTTCTTTGGACCTCCCAGTTTTGCAGCATGCGATAAACGATTGCCTTTTTGAAATCCAGGATCTTCGCCGTCGGATGTAAAAGCATCGTCCACGTTTCTCCGGCCGTCTCGGTCATTTTGAAACATATGTTTACCTTAAAAATTTTATTTAAGAAAACCTTTTTTTACCACTTATTAAAAATTATTACCTTTACATATTTCTCAAGGCCTGACGCCATATTTCCTCCCATTTCCAACATTTCCTCTCGCTCGTGAACGTAAACGATCTTTACATTATTCGGGACGTCCAGGCCTTCTTTCACCGTTAACACTGGCATAAAAGAAACCTGCTTTTCTTTTCTCGTGGACATCATATCCGAAATTAATCTAAATAACAGTTTTTTAAGAAAAAAAGTTTGCAGGTAGAATAAAATTCTCTTCAGTAGTTAAACACATTTCTCATTCAGAAAAACTCTCTCAATTTTTCCAAAACCGGAACTCTTTTTTACGTTCCCTTTTCTCTTAAAACGCAAAATTATTTCCTCTCTTTATTTAAAACAGTCAAGGCATTCTCTTCAGCCCGGAAAATAATTCTCTCAAGCGATTCTCTAACTTTTCAGTTTAGTATATCGATCTGTTTTTCAGACTTCATATTTTTCTGAAATACCACGTGACCATTTGTCCTCCCTCGACCAATCAGCATTCAGCCTTCGAGCGTGGTTTTCAAACTTGGTCTCAGGCACTCTGGATTTAATTGGCCGACCAATGAGCATAAAGCTCCTCCCCCCCCTTTTCCTCTCAGTAACCCCTATACTTTTAACAAGCATTACAGAGAAAGGAACCCCTTCTTCTACAGAAAGGACCGAGGGTCGAATTTTTTACGCCTATTTGCGAGAACTCGCCAAACAGGGAAAACAGAGGTCCAGTACCTTACCGGAGCCACAAAGGGAGGAAAAAAAATTTTCCCTCTGACAACCCAATGTCACTGAACTTAGTAACAAAACAAATCCTAACCCC
>SCLE01226255.1:0-13577 GCA_004367955.1 Bathochordaeus stygius | reverse complement strand
GTACGAAGAGATATTACGGTTTAAATAATTATCGATTTTGTTCATTGTTCGCTGGGAACGACGAGGTCAGATTTGCGATACCTTTTAGCCTAATAGCGTGCCTCCATTGTCGCGAGTGTAGTAGATTATGTCGATTAGTATCGACATAATCTACTACACTCGCGACCAAGGAATCACGGTATTCGGCACGGTATTTATAGTCCAATACATTGTGGTTTCATATGGTTAATTATTGGAAATCGATTAAACATCTGACATTGTTCAAGTTTCTGTAGGACTTGCTCAATCGGGTTCATGGGGCTGCTTTGATGAGTTCAACCGCATCGAACTGCCGGTACTGTCGGTTGCAGCTCAACAAATCGCGGTAGTCCTGCAATGCAAAAAGATGAAGAAGAAGCAGTTCATCTTCACCGATGGTGACAGTGTCGACATGAATCCCGAGTTTGGATTATTCATTACAATGAATCCCGGGTACGCCGGACGCCAGGAGTTGCCAGAAAACTTGAAAATCATGTTTCGGTCGTGCGCCATGATGGTGCCAGACCGGCAGATTATCATGAGAGTTAAGCTCGCCTCCGCCGGATTTAAGGAGAATCTGCCGTTGTCCTATAAGTTTTACACCTTGTACAAACTGTGCGAGGAGCAGCTTTCTCGTCAAGTCCACTATGATTTTGGATTGCGTAACATTTTGTCAGTGCTGCGTACGTTGGGTTCCGAGAAGCGCAAGAATCCGGATGATCCGGAGATTAAGACCGTCATGCGCGTCCTGAGGGACATGAATCTCTCCAAGCTGGTCGATGAGGACGAGCCACTCTTCCTATCACTCATTGACGATCTCTTCCCTAGTATCAAGCTAGAAACAGCGGGATATCCCCGATTGGAAGAGGAAATCAACACCCACACACTAAATACGGGCCTAACAGTTTGGGCACCATGGAAGTTAAAATTAATCCAGCTTTATGAAACACAACGGGTACGACATGGAATGATGGTCTTGGGCCCGTCGGGAACCGGTAAATCAAAATGCATCGATGTTCTAATGAAGGCAATGGGCTCGGCAAACGACCCCGGGCCGCACAAGGAATGGCGCATGAATCCAAAGGCAATCACCGCGCCCCAAATGTTTGGGACACTGGATGTCGCTACCAATGATTGGACAGACGGAATTTTCTCCACGCTGTGGCGCCGTTCGCATAAGACCAAAAAGGGGGAGCACTTGTGGCTGGTGCTGGACGGGCCAGTTGATGCAATTTGGATTGAAAATTTAAACTCTGTGCTGGATGATAACAAGACGCTCACCCTGGCGAATGGGGATCGTATACCAATGGCGCCAAATACAAAGATTATTTTCGAACCACATAATATTGACAACGCGTCACCTGCAACCGTGTCACGAAACGGTATGGTGTTCATGTCGCCGTCTGCCTTGACATGGGAACCCATATTAGAAGCATGGACCCGGACCGTACCCGACGCGACGCGAAACGCAATTGACTCTCGTTATAATATGGGGTGGGAGGATACGCTGCAATTTGTGAAAACATCCTGTATACCAAAAATGGACGTGTTGGACTGTAATTATATACGACAGTCAATCGACTTGTTCAAGGGATTGCTGCCAACGAACTCAGACGAGCATGCAAAACTGACGGATGACCACTTGAAGCACTATTTCATATTTTCCCTCATGTGGTCACTCGGCGCGTTGCTAGAGTTAAGTGACCGCGAAAAACTTCAAACATTTTGGCGGGAACACGAGGGCATAAGTCTCCTGCTGCCGCAAATCTCCGGCAGCGAGACCGTGTTTGAATTTGTCGTCGATGCCAATGGTGCCTGGGAAAATTGGACACAGAGGGTTGAAGCTTATGACTATCCACGGGATTCTGTTCCAGATTTTAACTCGATTCTGGTACCCAATGTCGACAACGTGAGGAATGGTTTCGGATTTACTGTCTCGGTCTAGCCATTCTATTTCCTTCGTAGAATTTGAAATTGGAAGACTAGGGGCACGGGCACGCCATTTTCCCCACATCCAGAACAAAAAAACAAAAACGTATTTTTGCTACTCAAAGTCTAAAAATCTTATGAGACACGTGATCACAGTGGTCGTGATTCGTGACCATATTGTCGTATACCCAATAAAATTAGTCTGAAATAATTATACTGGAACTATAGGATTTTTTTAATAGTCCAAATACCAACTGTACAAAAAAGTAGTCTGGGAGTGATAGAGTGAACGCCCAAAACCAAAACAGAACCGACCTTTTGATGGACTTGATTATGAAGCAGTCTAAAGCCGTGTTACTTATTGGAGAACAAGGTACAGCTAAAACTGTAATGATTCAAGGGTATTGTGGACGGTACGATCCGGAACGTCACGTGACAAAATCAGTCAACTTTTCATCAACTACGACGCCGCAAATGTATCAGCGAACAATTGAGTCATATGTTGATAAAAGGGTGGGCACGACCTTTGGCCCGCCCGCCGGAAAGAAAATGACCGTATTTATCGACGATATAAATATGCCAGTCATAAATGAGTGGGAGGATCAGGTGACCAATGAAATTGTGCGGCAATTGTCCGAAAATGGCGGCTTTTACAATCTAGACAAACCGGGCGACTTTATCAACATTGTTGATGTACAGTTTGTGGCTGCCATGATTCATCCAGGTGGCGGCAGAAATGACATACCACAGCGCCTCAAGCGGCAATTAAATATTTTCAATTGCGCCCTACCTTCAAACACCTCAATCGATCAAATTTTCAAAACAATTGGAAAGGGATATTTTGTGCCGGAACGGGGTTTTAAGGTAGAAGTCAATGGCATTATTGAAAAGATGGTGCCTGTAACACGAGTATTATGGCAGAAAACAAAAGTTAAAATGTTGCCGACGCCTGACAAGTTCCACTATATCTTCAACCTACGCGATCTGAGTCGCATTTGGCAGGGGATTCTGACCGTCCAGTCAGACGAGTGCGCAACCGCAATCGAACTGGTCAACTTATGGAATCATGAATGTACTCGGACCATTGCGGACCGTTTTGTGTCACAAGCGGATCGCGATTGGTTCCGCGACACTTTGAGAGAGCTGGTGGATGAACATTTGGGGGACGACATTAAAAGCAAAATGGACGCCGAACCCTTGTATGTGGACTTTTTGCGTGAAGCCCCCGAACCGACCGGCGAAGAGCCCGACGATTTTGATTTCTCCGCACCAAAAATTTACGAACTTACCACACTTAAAAATCTGTATGACAGACTGCTACAGTACCAAGAACAGTATAACGAGACCATCCGAGGAGCAAAAATGGGGCTTGTGTTCTTTAAGGACGCCATGACCCACATGGTAAAGATCTCGCGCATTATCAGGACACCACGGGGTGCCGCCATGCTAGTAGGCGTGGGAGGATCAGGAAAACAGTCATTAACTCGTCTCTCAACATATATTGCGGGATATCAGACGTTTCAAATTACCCTCTCAAAGTCATATGGTGTGAACAATCTTTTGGAAGACTTAAAAATCATGTATCGTATGGCGGGAAAACAGGAATGAGCTTGAATACTTCCTTCTCATATATTTATATACACCGTATGTTTCGATTTATTTTTTCGTAGCGAGCTCCACTCGATGGCGCTGTCTGAGTATATTTTAAAATTAGAATCATTTATACCTAAAATATCGTATATTTGGCAAATGGGAGAAAGTGTTTGGTATGGTACGGTTGGAATCAGCATGCTTAAATGTATAGGTGGGCTGAATTTCAGCCCTGTAGCTTTTATTTACTAAATATAAGTATAAATCATCGAGTGGAGCTCGCAACGAAAAAAATAAATCGAAATTACTATGCTACAGTATAATTAGTTTAACACCCATTGTTGTTTTGCTAGTCTTTAGTCTAGTGCGCCCCGCGTTAGTGTAGTATAGTAGCAATAATAGCATTAGTGTAGTTGCTATTACCCTACACTAAAGCGGGATTCACTACACTAAAGTGGGATTCACTACACTAAAGACTAGAAAAACATCAAGGGGTGTTAATCTTGATATAATTTGCATAATTCCTTAATCATATTTCGTTTATTTCTAACAACAACGTGAAGTTTCACAAAGGGAAAAGGAGTCACGTTTTTGTTCACCGACAATGAAATCAAGGACGAATCGTTTCTAGAATATCTGAATAACTTGATCGCGACTGGCGAAGTATCAAACCTGTTTGCGCGAGACGAAATGGACGAAATGCTCCAAGAGCTCATATCGGTCATGAAGGTAGAAGCCCCAAAAATTATTCCGACAAACGAAAATTTGTACGACTTTTTCATTACACGAGTGCGCAACAATTTACATGTCGTGCTGTGCTTCTCCCCGGTGGGCGAACAATTTCGAAGGCGGTCGCTTATGTTTCCGGGGTTGTTTTCGGGATGTACGATGGACTGGTTCTTCCGGTGGCCCAAGGAGGCGTTGGTGCAAGTGGCCGAGAACTTTATGAACGATCCGACATTTTCCATGGATGCTACTGACGAGACAAAGGTGCAACTTGTTGACGTCATGGGCCAGATTCAGGACATGGTTGCCGAAATTTGTGACCAGTATTTTGAGCGATATCGTAGGCGGTGTCATGTGACCCCAAAGTCCTACCTATCCTTCTTGCTGGGTTACAAAGAGCTTTACGCCGCCAAGTTCAATAGCGTGTGCCACCTGCGCGATCGTATGCGTACCGGTTTACAGAAATTGGCGGAAGCTGAGGAATCGGTGAGTGAACTAGCCATCCAGCTTGAGCAGAAGGAAAAGGACTTGGCCGTTGCAAGCGCTGAAGCCGAGGTCGTGCTTGCCGAGGTAACGCAGAAGTCGAGCGAAGCCGAGAAGATCAAACAAAGCGTGCAGGTGGTGAAGGACAAGGCGCAGGCAATTGTAGACGCGATTGCGTCCGATAAAATGGTCGCCGAAGAAAAACTCGAGGCGGCGAAGCCTGCTCTTGAAGCCGCCGAGGAAGCCCTGAAGACTATTACGCCGAATGATATATCGAACGTTAAAAAGCTTCAAAAGCCGCCACATTTGATTAAGAGAATTTTGGACTGTGTATTAATTCTGATGGGTAAACCACTGGAATCTGTGACGGTTGATGAAGAAAAGGAGTGTTTTAATTTGTCCATTTAGTTTGGGGAGGTGAACTTTTGGATTTTTCGGCTCCCCTATAATATACCGTGTGTTCACTCGGAGATTTTTCTCGCTGGATACAAAATATCCAAAACGTAGGTTGAGGGCTCAAATCAGGGAACAGCGTGCGTGGATGTTGTCTGGCCAATCACATACCATTTAAAAAAATAGCATACCCCATTGGCTCGTTAAAAGAAGTGCTTGTTTAATCGACAAAATAACGTCCTGTACTATCCGAGATCGTCAACTGTAGACTACGTATCGGGCCTAGTCTTAATTTTAAAAATTTTACACACGGTATTATTTCCCCTTAAAATATCGGGTTCAACGGAAAAGGGAACACGTACACATTTAAAACATACAAAAAGGGCGGAGTAGCACCATCATGGGGTCATTCTGTGCGCATGATGAATGACCCTAAATTTTTGAACTATTTGCTAAACTTTGACAAGGACACTATTACCGACGAAATGATCGATTTGTTGAATGTCTATTTCCGGTCCGAAGATTACAACTTGGAAACTGCGAAACGTGTGTCATCCAATGTGGCCGGCTTGTGTACTTGGACAAAAGCGATGTCCTCCTTTTTCTCCATCAACAAGGAGGTGCTGCCCCTCAAGGCAAACCTGGCAATTGCCGAGTCCAAACTCGAAAAGGCGAACAGTGAGTTGGCGGATGCACAGGGCAAGCTGAATGCAGCGCAAGCTTCACTGGACGCCGCAAACGCCCAATATGACGAGGCAATGACTCACAAGCAAGCACTGATCGACGACGCTGAAAAGTGCAAGAAAAAGATGTCGAATGCGTCGGCGCTCATCGACGGGCTCGGTGGCGAAAAGATTCGATGGAAAGAGGCCGAAATTGAATACAACGACCAAATTCGGCGTCTGGTCGGCGACGTCCTCATGGCGACCGGTTTCTTGTCCTATTCTGGCCCATTTAACCAAGAGTTTCGATCCAGACTATTGGACGGCTGGCAGAAAAAAATGGGACTGCATGACATTCCGTTTACCGACAACTTGAAACTTATTGATATGTTGACAGACGGGCCCACTATTGGGGAATGGAATTTGCAAGGAAATCTTTAGAACTTATTATTATGTTTATATAATCCTTCACCCGTGTGCTCCGGCTCATTTTGCACAATTGTTTTTTTGCCCACGCTATCTAGAAATCGACAGCATGGAGCAAAAATTACCACCGTGAGTAAAAACAGAGCGCGGACACGCCGTATTTACACTTAGTATAGACCAAGTTTGGTTGAATTAAAGGGGTGGGTATGTATTTGTCAAAAATTTTTGTTGTCAAAAAATTAATTTGTCAAAGTTTTTGGCAAAATAAATCAAATTTAAATTGCCATAAATTATTTTGTCTAAGATTTATACAATCTGTACTATAAATGTTTGACAAATTAATCCTTGACAATTTAAATTTGATTTAATTTGTCAAAAACTTTGACAAATTAATTTTTTGACAAAAACATACCCGCGCGAATTAAATTGATGAAATAATTTGAATTCGCCCAGTTAAACGCCTACGGGAAATAGAGTGCCAAAACTGACCTAACATGTTAAACTTTAAAGTTTTATCGGCTCGCAGGACTACCATCTGATGAACTCTCAACGCAAAATGGCATCATTGTAACGTCCGCCACCCGCTTTCCACTTTTAATTGATCCCCAAGGTCAGGGTAAAATTTGGATTACCAATCGGGAGTCTAAAAATGGTCTGAAAATTACCGACTTAAACCATAAGTACTTTCGAACTCATTTGGAGGATGCGTTGTCGAATGGTGAGCCACTGCTTATTCAGGATGTGGGGGAGGAAATTGATCCTGCTCTAGACAGTGTCCTTGAAAAGAATTATATTAAGTCTGGCTCAACACTTAAGGTAAATATTTCTTAAATATTACGAATTCAAAACCAGGGTGCGGCAAACCTTATCCAATTTGGATTTTTTAAATATTTAAACCTCATTATCTCCCCAGTGGCTTCGGACAATTGCCTAAAAATCTGGAGACATACCGGGCATAGGTGCACACGTGTTAAAAATTTTGGGTGGGAATGTTTTTGTCAAAAAATTAATTTGTCAAAGTTTTTGACAAATTGAATTAAATTTAAATTGTCAAAGATTTATAGTTTTTGACAAATAAATTTTTGACAATTTAAATTTAATTTAATTTGTCAAAACTTTGACAAATTAATTTTTTGACAAAAATATACCCACCCAAAAATTTTAGCAAATTGTCGGTAGCCGCTGGGGTGATTAAAGGGTTTAAATATTTTAAAAAATCCGAATCGGATCGGGTTTGCCGATACCAGTTCAAAATACCCACTTTTATAAATTAGTTGTTCAAATTTGTTCTTATAGTTCAAAAGTTCGGTGAAACCCGACCGGTAGTATGTAGGGCAGCAAATACGTTAACTTATACGCTTTACGATTTATAGCTATACTCGTGTATAAAATATTCAGGAACTGGAAATTAATAAGAGAGGTGTCAACTTGCCCTCTTTTTAAGCAGTAGGACGGAGTTGAGAGATACCGCAACGCCCCCCCCCCAGAGCAAAACAAAGGATAAAAGGGGCCCGTTGCGGAGTGTAGTGGGGACCCTTAAACTACACCGGTAATAAAGACTAATATTGGGGGGGGTTGTTTCTTAACGGCTTGCAGTTTTGCGTAATATTTTATTAGCCGTGGGAAATAATGGAGCAATACGGAGGCGATGTAAATAAGATTCCACGCGTGAATCGAGTGAGTTGTGGAGGCGGCGACATTTTATTTTCCTTGTTTTAAATCTGGCCCTCTTTGAGCGTTTTTTGATAACTCCAGGTAAATGGACTCGAAGGGTGGAATACACCAGAATTAAATTCTTATATAAGTTGTACTTAATATAAGAAACATGATTAAAAAATAATGCGTTAAATTTTGGATTTATGTGAAATATTTGGTGCGCGAGAGCTTAGTGGTGAAAATGTGTATGAGGCAAATATCTCTCTTGGCTACGATTGGTTAATTATCATATAAAATATAATTAACCAATCTGAAGAGAGAGAGAGATCCCTGTCTTATTCATCCTAAGCATCTTAAACGAATTTTACCAACCGTTGAATTTTGGCAGTGATTTACCTCTCAGTGTTTCAAATAAACCAAAACTTAAGTGCGAATTCATTCAAGTGCGTAATCGCACGAAAATCATTCACCGTTTGACGCGAAAAGAAAAATTATTTTTTGAAAATCAATGAAACCATTGAATTTTCGACTTTTTTTTTACCAAACTTATCTATCATTCAAATATTTTTCAGGTTAAAGTAGGCGATAAGGAATGTGATGTCTTGCCGTCGTTCAGACTTTACTTGACGACAAAATTGGCGAATCCAGCTTATACACCGGAAGTATATGCACGAACTTCAATTATTGATTTTACGGTAACGATGAAGGGTTTGGAAGATCAATTGTTGGCCCGGGTGATTCTAGCAGAGAAGGAATTGTTTATACGTACTCAAGTGATCTTTCGTCATGTGTCATGTCTGATAATCTGATGACCCGTCCCCCCAAAAAAAAAATTCGTTGTTTATCCTAAAAAATTTTAAGGTTGTGGTGTGTGAAATTTTTATATTCAGCTACCATTTTTCCTTGAAAGTAAGAAAATGGTAGCTGAATATAAAAATGTCACACACAGCAACCTACGCAAAAAAAACAAACAAGATGTACATAAACACAAAAATAGAACGAATTGGAACTCGAAAGGGTAGCACTTTTAGAGGACGTCACCAGCAACAAGAGAAAATTGTCCGAACTGGAGAACAATCTGCTGAATAGACTGACATCAACAACGGTAAGTTTATGCAAAAATTTCTGTACATAAATTTTTAGGGTACTAGTTATGGAAACGATTTTCAAATAGTTTCCAAAACCCGCCCCGAAAAATTTACATCACGATACGCACGACGCCAATTTTCACATTTTCGTTTAGGGTTCACTGGTAGACGACGACGAGCTGATCGAAGTTTTGCGCGTGTCAAAAATCACCTCAGCCGAGGTCAACGAAAAACTCGAAGTGGCCGCCGAGACCCAGATCAAAATTGGAAATGCGCGCGAAGAATACAGACCGGTGGCCTTTCGGGGTTCGATTATGTATTTCCTAATTGTGGAAATGTCGCTGGTCAACGTCATGTATCAGACATCGCTAAAACAGTTCCTGATGCAGTTCGACTTTTCGCTCTCTCGCTCGGCAAAGTCGCCAATCGCGTCGAAACGCATCGCGAATATTATCGAATATTTAACCCTCAATGTCTTCCTCTATACCGCGCGCGGCTTTTACGAAACGGACAAATTTTTGTATGCCCTGCTGTTGACCTTGAAAATCGATAAGGCCCGTGGGAAGATTAGCTTTGAGCAATTTAACACTTTTGTGAAAGGCGGTGCTTCATTAGACTTGAACTCGGTGGACCCAAAACCAAAAAAGTGGATCCTGGATTCGACGTGGCTAAACTTGGTCCAACTGTCGCGCCTGCCCAGTTTTTCGCAACTACTGATCCAGGTGGGACGCAATGACAAGCAGTGGAAGGCGTGGTTTGATTCGGACGCACCGGAAGAGACCCCACTTCCAGACGGGTACGAGGCGTCGCTAGACGTCTTTAGCAAGACGCTGCTCATTCGATGCTGGTGTCCGGACCGTACCATGGCGCAATCCAGAAAATATATTTCCGACTCTATGGGGGCGACATTTGCGGATGCCGTAATCTTGCAAATGGAAGAAATGTTGACTGAAAGTGACAACCGAGGTCCATTGATATGTTTTCTGTCTCCCGGATCGGACCCCACCGAGTCGATTGAAAAATTGGCAAAGCAGCGGGGCAATGAGTGCAGATCGGTATCCATGGGCCAGGGCCAGGAAGTCCATGCACGTCGGCTCCTGGCACAGAGCTTCGAAGATGGCGGCTGGCTCTTACTACAAAATTGCCATTTAGGGCTCGATTATATGGACGAACTCTTGTCCAAAGTGACCACCACCGAAAACATCAATCCAAAATACAGGACCTGGATCACGACCGAACCCCACAAAAAGTTTCCAATCAATTTGCTGCAGT
The DNA here is from genome assembly GCA_004367955.1 of Bathochordaeus stygius. Taxonomy (NCBI): domain Eukaryota; kingdom Metazoa; phylum Chordata; class Appendicularia; order Copelata; family Oikopleuridae; genus Bathochordaeus; species Bathochordaeus stygius. Next base: position 3,334 of record SCLE01226255.1, on the reverse strand, counting down.
ATTCGATCAAGTACACGGCCGAACCGCCCCAGGGGCTGCGTGCCGGACTGAAGCGTACCTACAACACTGTCACGGCCGAGACCCTCGAGCTGTCAAATATGCTGCAGTGGAAGCCGATGCTCTTCTGCACTGCATTTTTGCATTCGACGGTCCAGGAGCGGCGAAAGTTTGGACCGTTGGGTTGGAACATTCCGTACGAATTCAATCAGTCGGATTATAACTCGGCGGTGCAATACGTGCAGAATCACTTGGATGATATGGACATGAAGAGGGGGGTAAACTGGCAGGCGGTGCAGTACATGTTTGGCGAAATTTTGTACGGGGGTAGGGTCACGGACGACTTGGACAAAATTTTGCTCAACACATACTGCCGCGCGTGGTTGGGACAGCACATGCTGGATCCGGATTTCAAGTACCACAAGGACAAAAATACAACTTATCACATCCCAAAGGCCAAAAATGTCCAAGACTATCACGACTTTATTGATGCCCTTCCACTTACCGACACACCGGAAGTGTTCGGACTGCATCCAAACGCTGACATTACATACCAGACTAACACTTCCAACAGTACCCTCACCACCATTGTCAGCATCCAACCAAAGGAATCGTCCGGCTCGTCCGGCGAGACGCGGGAGGAGTCCGTCTACCGACAGGCGACGGAAATGCTCGAAAAGACGCCCCCCGATTTCGTCAAACACGAAGTGCTAGCTCGGCTCCAAAAGTACGGACGGTACGATCCGATGAATATCTTTTTGCGGCAAGAAATTGACCGCCTGCAAAAGGTCATTACATCGGTACGGAGCATTTGTTGCGACTTGAAGTTGGCGATTGACGGTACGATTATCATGTCGGAGCAGATGTCGGACGCGCTTAACCAAATTTATGACGCCCGGATCCCGTCAGTGTGGATGAAGATATCGTGGGCGTCTTCCACGCTCGGCTTCTGGTTTACCGAGCTGCTGGATCGGCACGCCCAGCTCGGCGCCTGGATTTTTGAGGCGCGTCCAAACTGCTTCTGGCTGACCGGGTTCTTTAACCCGCAGGGTTTCTTGACGGCAATGCGTCAAGAGGTCACCCGCGCCCACGCCGCGAAAGGGTGGGCGCTGGATGCGGTTAAGCTGACGAATGACATTACAAAAATGATGAAGGAGGATGTAACGGCCCCGCCAAATCCGGAAGTTGGCGGTGTGTATATTTACGGCCTGTTCCTAGATGGCGCCGGCTGGGACAAGAAAAATGTCAAACTTATGGAATCGAGCCCTAAGGTGTTATTTAATGCCTTGCCAGTCGCCCACGTATACGCAATCAATACCGCCGAAAGCGCAGATGGGCGCGTAGGTGGCGCGAACAAAAAAGCGCCACAAATACACCAATATGCCTGCCCGGTATATAAAAAGCCGCACCGTACCGATTTGACCTTTATATTTAATATTGCATTGCGCACGTCTGTTATACCCGATCACTGGACGTTACGAGGCGTTGCGACCTTGTGCGATACAAAATAATATATATTTTTTATATATTCTGCAAATAAATTATATTTATACGAGTATTTTCGGGAGTCTCCAATACCGACTTTGAGAAAGTTTCAGCTTCGGAGTTTTTAAATACTGTTGTGACCACTGGGGGGTCTCGGTTACCGACTTTGGAGATTATATATTATAATTATTGAAATCTGTGCCTTCCAAACTATACATTCCAAAATTTCAGCCAATTTTGACCATGGGGGTTTCAGATACCGATGTTGGAGAACTTTAAAGGCCACAGTGGAATCCGGGTTCGGCAAAATTGAATCCAAATCCAATCCATTTCCAATCCACTTGTTTTGGATATGGAATGGATATGGATAAATTTAAATAGTTTTATATTTTATAGAAGTGGATTTTGTATGCAAAAATATCCATAAATTATTTATAGAAATGGATATTTCTCCATTTTTTCCTTAATAAATGGATAATGGATGAAAGAATTGTCGGTGAGTTGAACGAATCAGCGAAAGAATTGAATGAGCTGCAAAAACCCATTGCCTGACTTTTGAAAGAATAAATGGATAATATTCCAGTTGGATATTATTCCAGTTTTTCTGGGAAATATTTTTATTGGATTTGTTTTTTTGGATCAAAATACAAAAATCCAATAAAATGGAAATGGATTTTTTTCAATTGGAAATTTTTCCATAAATATGGAATGGATTGGAAATGGAAATAGACAGAATTATGGCGAACCCTGGTTGAATACCCAATTGCTGTGGTTCGGAAAATGCAGTAAAGAAAGCGTGGGTGTGTTCTTTTTTGTCAAGCGTGCGTGTTAGGGTTGAAAAATATTTTGTTCCCTTGTTTATGTCCGGTCCGTCTCCGATTTTCCGGACAGAAATGGACACAAACTGTCCGAACTAACCAGGCGGTTTTTCTCGTACCGTCCCTATCTTAACTGTCTGAGCGATTTGCACTAATTATAGTCCGAGTCGCCCGAGGAAAAACGGACAGAATCGACAGTACTTTTATTTTCGCGCATGTTTTAGCAAAAAATAATTGCCAACGAAATCAGCTGAAACTTGTGTCGCATCATTGAAGTATTTCGCATCAGCAAATATTAATAATATCGCAATATATATTTATACACCTCAGTGATGCGTTACAAGCTTCAGATAATATCGATTTGAGGCTAATTATCCGGCTTATTAGCGACCTCATTCTAGAGAACATGTCGGTATATATAGAAGTTTTAGTTCTGAGAGAATCATAACAGCAACCAAGACAAATCAAAATGTTAATTATATTTTTTATAAGCCAGATATTAGCCGACAAGAGTCACTTATCGTTGCAAATAACTGTCCGCCTCCCGAAATGTGGCGATTTGCCAACCTTTGAGGGTGCACGAAATATTAACTGCACAAGTGCCGTGAAGTTTGAATCGTTTTGCAGCCACCAATGTAGCAACGGTAACATCCATTCCACTTGCAAGAGAAAGCTTATTCAGGCCGGCATGCCTATCTTCATGGGGGGCACCCTGTGGCATCATGATGGCGAATGCATGGTCAAGGTCAAACAAGAGAAAATTGTCCTCAAAAGCATAAAAGCGGTGGCGCTTTCAAAACCGCATTGCGAAATGACTGTCGGCGACTATTACCTCCAGAAACTTACAGGAATTGTGAAATATAGAAATAATTCTGACGGGATGACAGGAAGTAAATTTGTGTCTGTCAACCTACACAAAAAAAAGTCTAGGTTTAAAAATTTCTAGCCAGAAATATATGGGGGGAAATGATACTGCGTTCCTGCTATGTGCGATGCAGCGCCACTCTGAAAGGGAGAGGGAATAGTGTATTATG
>SCLE01225164.1:0-13577 GCA_004367955.1 Bathochordaeus stygius | reverse complement strand
AAATATTATGTTAATAGCTGTCTAATGATTGTCAATTGGGATTTCTTGCGTTAGCAAGAAGCTCATGATCAAATTAAATTTGTATGTGGTCAGAGCTGGACAGATCGCCTTCGTAGCAGTAACTACGGACGTTTGACTACTATTCCAACGCAGCGGGTTATTACTACAGTTTTTGATTATCGCATGGTGGAATTCACATTTTTTGCAGTCATTTCTGCCTGCTCTGTGGGGGCACACATGTTTGAAGTGTTCTTTAACGAGCCCTTCAAACCTGTTTGTCCCCAGGGACCCCTTAATATAAACTGGGAGGTTATTAAATAGGATACCCTTGTCAAAAGGGAAAAGTTTTGAGTATTTTTTGTCGACTGCAGACCCCTCAAAAATTGGGTATCCGTTAAGGTTCCCATTTGTAGATATTATGTTCGAATTATTGGACCATTTTTTATTAGAATTAGCACATTTAAACAGTCTATATAAATCAGAATACAGACGCTTGGGAACTTTGTTATACAGGACTTTGCCTATTAATTGAAATCCACATTTAATGTGGAGGTTTCGCGGGTCGGGCCACCCAGTCAGGGAAAAGATTCTTGAGTAGGATATGCGCTTTTGGCCTGCCGTGCGTATGTCGAGAATGTCGCAGATTATGTTTACTATATGTTTTGAAATTTTGTTATAAGTTAAGTTATTAAATAGGGGCATTACATCAAAACCATAGTTTAGGGTTCCATATATCAAACTTTGCGCAAGTTTGAGTAGATCAACAGATGCATCACGATATTTAATGTTATTTATTAGGGACCTTATTTGAATTAGGGCGAATTTGACGTGACTTATTTGGTCTGAGAAACATAGATTATGGTCGAAACGAAGCCCTAAATATTTAATGCGGTTGACGCTTTTGACATAATTGGAGCCGATTAATAATGGAATTGAGGATTCAGACTTACCAATGACCGTGAATGTTGTCTTCTCGAAAGAGATATGTACGCCCCGTGCTAGAGTCCAGGTGTCAATCTTTTTGAGAAGATTTTCCGCAGCTTTCCTGGCTTCACCTTCAGTTGGTCGGCAGATGACCGCGATTATGTCATCTGCAAATACCGTTATTAAAGTGTGTTTATCATTTGGGTCGATGAGTTTGTTTAAATTACCTAACATAAGCGAAAAAATTAAGGGTGAGGGGGAGCCCCCTTGGGGGACACCAAATTCAATGAGGTCAAATATAGAACTGTATTCCCCCCCTTCAAGCACAGACCCTTTTCTACCACACAAACTGGATTTAACAAAATTAAGTAGGCCAGGATCCAGTATTTTTTCAAGACGTATGTTGATATATTTGTGCGGGACCGTGCCAAAGGCGTTGGCACAGTCCACAGCCACAATTACGATGACCCATCCTACCGGACATTTGGCTATAAAGGATAAAATTTCGGCTAGGGCGGTAGCACACGAGTGGTTTTTCCGAAAACCGTGCTGATTGTCTGGGATGTCGCCGGCCTTTTCCGAATGTTCTTGAAAACCTGCTGTGAACCACTTGTCTCTACCTGCCGAAAAACTGGGCACACTGAGCATACGGTTGGCTGATATGCAACTTTGATTTTTGGCATTAAATTTTGGGATAGCGACCATTTTGTTAGTTTTGTCGTGTTCAGGGTAGATGCCTAGGCCTACATCTATTTTGAACATTTCGACTAAATACCAGGCTAAATCTACAGGCCAGGCTCCCAGTATGTTTTTATTTATGGAAGAGTTAAGGCCTCTAGTCGTACGTTTCATGCTGTTTATTATGTGAAGCAGGGAATTAGATTTGTTGTTCCCTTCGAAACTTAGAACCATATCTTTAAAGCTGAACTTATTTTGACTATGTTCCCAGTTAGGGTGGTCCGATTCGTTGGAACAAACTACAGCGGTCTTATTTTGTAATTTAAGAAAATGGTTTTTATGTTCCTCGGCACTAAATTTTGGTCGCGTTCCAAAGATATGTTTATCTCCCTTGTTGTGGACCCTGTGCAACTTATATATATCATTTTTGGACGGGTTCACTACATTAATTGACTTACATAAATTGGACCGACGGTCCAGTTGTATTTGACATTTTAACTCCCTTTTGAGCTCTTCAAGCTTGAGAGTTTCGGCGGCAGACATTATGTTTTTTCGGACTCTAAAATTAGACTCAAGCTCGGATATTTGGTTATATAAATTAGAGGTACGAAAAGAAGGCAAATTGTAGGGAACCAATTTGTTAAATTGCACCGTTTTCCTAGGCATAAGGTTTAACATTGAGTCCTCAATTAAATGGACTAGAAATTTGGAGTATGGGACAGTTTTGTAGTTGGGGGCACAGTTTTCAGAGCAGAATTTGGCCATGTCTTTTTTGGCCTCATTCAGTAGCCTGATAAGTTCAGCATGATTGTTTTTGAGAATGAGCTGCCCAGTGTCATGAATCGATGCTGGTTCCGCAGGTTTCTGAACAATCATAGTTACGAAGTTATTCTCAACAGTAACATTAATATCTAAAATAACTTGAAAAATGATGTGCCCGTCATTCCCTAATAGTACTTTTCCATCATGTCCTTTTAAAATAATTGTCGGGGGGCGCGAATCAGATGGGGAAGCTTTGGTAGACGAAATACTAACACTATCGAAAGAGACATCAGAGTCTGCTTCACTCTTGAAAAAATCGTTTGTTAGAAACACGTCTATATTAGACGTGTTGTTGGGAACTAAGGCGTTCTTTTTGTTCGGTTCATTTGTAAACTTAAGGTTATGGTCAGTGTAATTATTGGTGGCTAACTTAAAAAAGGTGCAGAATTGCTTGCAATCCTGGTCTCTGGGTTTTCTATAGTCAGCATTCAGGTCACCACATATTATTCCGAGAACCTTTTTTTGTGTCTTCAGAATTTCTTGGAACCTGGTCACGAAAAAATTTAGGTATTTAGTACGATCGAATATTTCCAGCGCTCTGGCTTTGACTGAGTCAAAATGGAACCTGTAGAAGGCAACTACATTGATCCATATTTGTTTGCCATATAGGTCACCAACCTGGATTGCAACCCCCACGAAAGGGGCTTTTTTATATTTATTTTTCACTACGAACCCCATGTCGTTTCGCACTAGTATGGCCGCTAGTACTGTGGGTTTATTGTTGATAAGGATAGGGTCATGAAAAAATGCAGTGTAGTTTTTTGGGAAGGATAATCTTTTGATGAAAATAATGGGGTTACAATTCAGTTCCTGCAAACACACTACGTGCGTCCCTCCAAATAAATCGAATATTTTTGGAAGCTGAATAGAAGGGTTGTTGAGGTTGACCGAAACAACCGTCAATTTATCCATTATAGTTTTTTCAGGACTTTGCGAGCACTCATTAATATGTAGGAAGTGATCTGCGACTTTGTAGCATTGTTCACTTTTTTGCTCCAGTAGAAAATTGCGAGGTATGGTATTTATATCATTGACGGAATTACGTCCTCTACTGGGGCCAAAAGTGTGGGCGGATGCTACGTTAAGGGTAAGGCTAGGTGGGACAGGGGCTACGGGGGCAAGGGTTGGGCGGCTTCCCAGGTTGGGTGAAATAGCGCCCGTACCATCGTGATTAAAATTAGATGCCCGAGATGGGTTTACATGCGTTTGCGTATTAACCGTGCTGTTGTAAATTTGTGCAGCATTTTGGATAAGGGATGGACCGTAATTATTAGGATCACTTAATGTAGAAGCCATAGGCTCACCAAGTGATGAACAGGGTTTAGATATGTTTAGAGAGAGGAAAGCGAGGGGGGCGCGGGCGACAGTTTTTCCACTTGAGTTGTTTTCCGAAAAATCCCCCCCCCCTTATTTTTTCAGCGATTATATTACTATTTTTGCACGAAGATATGGCGTCTACGGGGTTAACACTCGCTCGCGTTCTAGACGGGGACTTTATGGAAGTGTTACCATGAGGGGGCGACATAAATTGCGAAATTTCATTATTTATTGTGGAGCTAACATTACCTTCGGGAGCAGCGCTTATAGTTTCCTCAGCCGCGTCGCTACTGTGATCTTTCGCTCGTGTGAACTCGGGACTTATACTCGGTTCGGAAGAGTCCTTATTTTTATTCGTGAAAACACTTAGTATGCTAATGTGACTATTAAGAGAACCGTGGCTGCTCTTTACTGAGGCTTTAGCAAACGACTGGGCAATGGTAGGTTGTTTAAGCCGGGTACTATTTTTAAGGGCTGCGTCCACTTCGATACTATTAATTTTTAAAAACTTAACGAAGAGGGCTTCCATATCACCTGGGCATCGAAAATTGGGCAGGATGAGCCCCTTCATTTCGCAAATTGTGATTATTTTTGAAAAATTTTCTACACTTATTTCAGGGAGTAGAATTTTGAGCACGCTTGATTTATTATGCATAATGGCGTCCGTATAACTTTCATGGTCACTAACTACGGGTTGCAACTTTTTAAGGTTGTTACAAAGTTCATGGAGCTCATCCATTATTTTAACCCCCTCAATATTTCTATTTGCTAGGAGCTCATTACTGGTATTGGTAATGAGGCTTTCGACCACCTGTATTGTTTGGTCTGGTATAAAGCAGCACAAAAACCTAAATAGCAGTTTGTGCTGCGTGAGGTGCAGGGCTTCACCTCTGATTTTGCGGCTCGAAAATTTAGTTGGGAATTTTCTTTTCATTTTTTTGCGCTTGCTAACATTAAGTAGCGGTATATCCGCTAAGAAATTTTCACAATTTAAGTACTCTAAAATACTATTGGGCGCATTATGTTTAGGTAACATGATAGGACAGGCAGCCGCCTCTTCAGTGGCAACGAAATTTGAATCCACGCCAGGTGACAAATTTGAGGCCACTGGATTAGCGCTGTTGGGCTCGCAGCAGCCGGTAATGGATGCAAGAGTTGTAGATGGTATTCCGGAAAGTTCCGGATTTTGATCGATGCGCACTTGGATTAAGTCGGAACATTCCGGAATTCCGATCGGAGACTCAGCGGATTGACGATCTAGGCCCGAAATTGGATTAAGTCCGCTGATAACATGGGAAGAAAGATCATGTCTAATGCTCGACCTTTCACTATTTTGTTTAAGCCGCAGGTTGGTCCCATCCGATTCCTTAATAAGGGTATGAAGTTGTGTAGAGGATAAATAATCTCGAGAAATTACCTTTACTGCCTTAGCCGTGTTGTCGTCACTCTCGTCTGTGATTTTGCGTTTAACTCCTTGCCGCATAAAGTTGGCAGCCGCGCTGTTTATTGGACCTGCTCCAGGTTTACATTTAGGAACAGCGAATATGGGATCGTTCATGCGCAATCTGTCCGCAACAGATAATTGGTTACTGTTTTGCAACTTGTCCATGTTGTTTTCAAGGTAGTCAGATACCTCAAAAGTCGAAACCCCATCCACTGTTATATTTTCCGCTGAATTATAGGAATTTAGCAATTTGCCCCCTGATCGAGGTGCGTTATTCAAGGCAGGGGGGGGGTGGGGAAGTGGCTCTGATGTTAACATGTATATTTGCAATGGTTCCGTTATTTAGATATAAATTGGAAAGTGAGCAATTGGCTCTGTTGTTAGCAGGCGTTTTTACGTTTGTACTGCAATTTTCCATATTTACATCTGAAATAGGGTCGAATGTATTTTTATAGTCTACGGATGGCCGTAGGCGAGTTGTTTTAGACTTAGGAACCAAGGCGAGGAGGGAGGGGGGTTTTATTTCAACAAAGGTAGAGGCGCAGGTTTCAGACAAAATGCGGCCATTCCCTGCTGTATTTAATGGACTATTAATTAGGTCAGTTTTTGGAACATTAGGGCACGTGCATCCTTCTATGCTACGCCTGGCGGCCGCTGGCCCACTCGGAGTATTCGCGTAATGGTATTTAGAGCAGCCTACGTTCATATTGTCCGGAACAGAATCCATTTTATTTGTACGAATCGTGTCTACATCTTCAGCGCGGAAGGGTGCGTTGGTAGCTTTACGGGAGAAGTTATCAATTTGGAAACGATTAGAGTTAGTGATTTTTAACTCTGCATCTTTGCGGATATTAGCTCCACTCAACTCACCGCAGTCTGCATATTTAATTAGTGTAATACTTGGCGCCCTTGTACTGTTTCTAAATTTAGGAGATAAACATTTATTTAAAAGTTGTCTAGAGTTCACATCATAAATGTTGTTAATAGTAACTTTCGGGATTGTTGATAAGACGCTTGCGCCGTCTACTTTATCAATTTGCATAATTTTATGTAACGAGAGGGACAATGATTCATCTAATTGGGCGCCAAGTGAATTTACCGTTGAACGATCTAAATCAGGGTTGACTAAATTGGGGTTTTGAGACTTATTGATAGTTTTTCCAACATTACTATTATTGTAAGGGGAGAGGGCGTTAGGGGTGAAGGAAACAGACCACTGGGTGTCCCAACTATTTATGGAAGACATAATACCTGTTTCTTCCTCCATGGATTCAGCTTCCAGCAACTGGTTAAGCGTGTTGTCATTATTGACGACCGCAACTTGTGATAGCCCGCTCTGAAACTCATGAACTTCAACGAGACTGGAGTACGACGCGAGAGCAGGTGATTGAATGCCGTTAGTGGCTACAGAAGCTGCCAGCGCTGAATCTTTGGCCTTATCGGCCATATATGTTTTGTAGTCACCGCGGGTTTTGACTTTAGCGGTAGCGGTGTCAAGCGCAAGTGAAATGAGCTTTTCTTCGTCTAGCAGCTGGAAAATTTCACCCGGATTGGCATCCTTATTGACTGTCGAGGCCGCGAGGACTTTGACGTGTTGTTCATTGCTGATGGAGAAGGAAAGCGCAAGTTCGGCGGCTTTATTGTTTTTGGCAATCTCAGCTTTAATTTGCAGAATATCCTCATCCAGCTTCTCAGATAGCTTCTTCTGCCACTTTATGCAGTCAATTTGCCGGATTTTTAGGGCCTTTTGCTCCTCTGCAATTTTACGGCTGTCTGCTATGTTGGATTCGATTTTGTGGTCCAGTTTACAGAATTTTTCAGCCGACTGTTTTTCACAGCTCGCGAATGAACTTTTTACCTCGCTAACTTCACGCTTATAGCTTAGGAGGGCTATATTTTGATCCTCGAACCGTGTTTTCTGGGCATCAAATGTATTTTGCTGCTCTTTGAATTTGCAGAGGGTGGCCGCTAAACAGTCTTCAATTTTCGCTACTCGGTCGCTGTCAATTTCTTCACAGGGGTCTCCATAGTGAGCACTGCGCGTAAGTGCGATGGTAGCAGCATTATCCGGCAGCAGATTGGGCCGCATTCTATAAAATTTGACACAACAGGAATATTTGGCCGCCCTGATGTTTGCTATACATGTGTCCAGATTGTCGAAGGAGTAATGAAATCTGGCCGCATCGTATAGCATGTCGTCCATGCAAGGAAGATCGGCTCGGCTTCTGTGTTTGGCCGCTCCATGGGGGGCCCTGAAGAATTTACCCCTGCGGTTTAGGGTCCCTTTGTTTATCCTGCGATTATTTGAGAGAACGTCTTTTTGCTCCTGACAAGAGTCGTATATGCGGTTTTTGGACAGCCAATTCGTGGCCATGTTGGGGGCAAAATTGGACAAGTCGTCGATACCAAATCTGTAATATCTGGGAAAGTTACCGAATGGCGATTTCTCGCCTTTCGAAAATGCATCGAGATGTTGTTCATTGAGCTGGTTGGCTTCCACAAATAACTGCTCATTACTTACTGTACCATACTTGAATTCACATTTTGCACTTTCGTACATCTTGCAAAAAATGGCACAGGGAGGTAAAACAAGCGTCCACTTATTACCATTATAGGACCACGCTTCCCTTATGAAAGGTAGTCGGGCCGTGACAATTTTATGGTAATTATGTGGATACTTGTGCAGGCAGAATTTGAAGAATGACATCTGGTCATTTATATTGGCTATGAATAGAGCGTTGACTACTGTATCAGCGTTGAGGACTGCACTTTCCTTGTCATTAAATAGAACACTCGCGGGGGTAAGCCCAATTCGTTCGATTAACGAGAGTAGCCTGCCGAGAGCGGTGGGTGAGATTTTATTTTGGTATAAGTCAAGCGTGATTGGTTCACCTCTGGAGTCTTTCATGACGAGCGGATTGTTGTAGTCGTCCAACCCATTATCACAAGTTTTGGTGTCGTATTTGATGAATGCGTCGGCAGACGCTTGACATCCAACCCAGTCGGCAGCGTTAAACCAGTTATGAAATGGTTGGTAGTGCATAATGACCGGATCAGCGGAGCTATGGGACGCGTTTCCTTGAACCATCTCTTGTGGAAGTGTTTGAAAAGGAGCGACCGTCGATTTGGGGGCGGGTTGCCCCGTACGTTTTTGCTCAATGTTTTTAGATGCCTGAAATCGCCCTCTGGATCGTCTCTGTGTACTGAACGAGCCACGCCCCCTTCCACGACGATTAGTATATTTTGTTCCATCTGAAATTTTATGGTAAACGGCGTCCGATTTGGGCGTCAGTTTGGAGTGGAAACTCGGAGGTAGTCCGATGTTAAATTCCGGATTCGGATAAATGCTTTTAGTGAGTTCCGAATTGGGTTCCGGATTAGATGAGGCTATTTGCATGCATGGTTCAAAAAGGGGGTCGCCATGCGGCGAATTCGGCATTAGCGAAATACTAGATGGCCCGTGCTTGTATAAATTACTGTCACAAGCCCGGCGGGGGAATTTATCATGGCAGAGTTTGGGATTAGGGGCCTCATTTGGGTCGAAAAAAAAGCTATAAATATTACTGGGTTCAGGATAGCCGGATTGTACAGCTGGATGTGTCAAAATTGCACTATCTATGGTGGGAAGTAGCGACCTTGGCTTGTTTTCCTTTGGAGTTGTACCGGAGGGATAGCTATTGGAGGAAATAGGGCCACTGAATGGAAAAGTTTCGGAATCTGGGCCGTATAACTTACATGTAGTAATATTGTTAAGGTTCTTCCACGCCCTCCAGTTAATCCCCCGAAAGAGGTCCGCCCCAGTCCGCGAATGGGCCCGCCTGAAAAGTTACCGGTAGACGCTTCTTCCAAGTTTAAGTATGATCCACGCGCTTGTTGCACTCTGTTGATGGATTGTTTGGGTCTTGGTTGAGTTTGTCTGCGGTTAGTTGTTTGGAGGTTGTTTCGGGAGTGTCCCGGTTCATAAATATTGGTCATCGCAGTTGGATGGTGCCCCATATTGCCCGTAATGGGATGCCGAAATTGTTCAGACTCTTTATATCTTGTAAGCTGCATGGGATCGTTTCGCTGAATCGGGTTAAACTCAGTCTGCGGCGCATGGTGGTACGTGTTAATATTGTAGCCTGAAAAAGGAAAAATTATTTTGCGGATTAGCTAAAATATAGCCATGCTTGGCAAGTTGATAAATTTGAGATTTTGAAAAAACAAAGTTGCCAGCTTACTGCACTTTTGGGTAAATATATGCCAGTCACGTAAATATATGGCAGTCACGCTAGTCAATTTATATTATTTGCATGGATATTACCTTCATATTGTTTGTGCTCATTCAGGTATTCATGTCGACGCTGATTGTCAACTTCCATTGGGATATCGGCCCCTCTACGGTTGAGGCTATTATTAAACTGATCGTATAGCACGTCGTCATAATATCCAGACGTTCCCTGCGCGCTGTAAGTTGCTGAATTCTGCATGTGGCTTAATGGTTGGCCCTGGCAATAAGTGTGTGATAAATTTGTTGAGTCAAAGAACCTTAAAAATGTAGTTTATCGCAGGGCGCTTGTTACACTGGCAAAAATAGGATGGGGTCCTGCGTGCAGCTTTATGTTCCATATTTACCATTTAGCAGTGAATGAATTTAAAAATTAACTCACCGATTGACTCCAGTTAAAATGAGGAATAATGTCACATTTGTACTCAGTTAGGCGCTATATGGTCGTCACTCTATCGGGCACAGATTGGTCGTCACTTTCCTATCGCTTTTTAGGATGTAAAATTAGCGTTATGTTTTTCAATCATATATTGAAGGTATGTTTCGTCAGGTGCATATATCCAACCGGCCTAGGAGTTAATTTAAGGGGGGGGGGTTAAAGGTATATAATTAAACCGTGCGTTGTTACGATTGTAAGGAATATGCCTAAAAAGGGGCCCAGTATGTCGGGCTTACACTTCGGTGAGAAATATTTGGCCGGACTTTTTAGCTTGACTTCAGCGCTTCTGAAAATAATTGTTTAAAATACCGTTTAGATTGCTGTAAAAGTGTAATATTATGGGTCATATATTTGCGTCTACTTGAGTAAGTCAGAAAAATTGAAATTTTCGCCATGTTCCGCGCAGGGCTCTCTCATTTTAGGCTGTGCCTGTACAGGTGTTAGACAGCTGAAGTATTTACAGTGTTAATGCAGCATATAGTCTCTTTGGGGTATTGGCGCTGGATATCTCAAAAATTTAACGTAGATATGAATATTCGATCACTATATATTGAGCGTAAAGTTGTGTTAAACTTAGACCCGGTTTATTGATTGGGGCTGAAGCGGTGGCGCGTTGATTCTGCCCCAAGCTAGAATTGGGGGCAGAACAATAATTATTATTGTCACTTAAATTGAATAAGAAACGCTTCGCTGAAGAATAACCTAACGGCTATTAAATTACGCTATTATATCTGCATAGCAGCTGAGGGGTACTCAGGACGCGTGGCTCTAGCAATTACCAGGAGGGCTAGGGGCGTTGATATCGGGTTTAGGCCCCACTTGGTGCCTCTAGGTTGTTTAAAGTCTAACATTTATTTGTGGTAGTTGTTTATACAGGCCTAAGCTGATAAGATTAGAGCATGCCAGTAGCAGGAGATGGGGCTACAGTATGTGGGTCGGCAGTTAAGAATATGGCCCTGATATCAAATACGTTGTCATGAATGTGCCCTTAGGCGAATGTGGCTTTTACGAGTTGAGAATGCAGCGTTATTACACTATGTCGCTTCGGGGTCGCCCGAGGGCGAAAAGTCCTCTTTAATCAGAGTTTGAAAAGTCCTCTTTCATCCGAGTTTGATTTCCAGCAGAAAGTTCTCAGAGTTCACATTTTAAATTGGAGCCCCAGTATAGATAACATTTGACTTGCGCTGTATGTTAACAGAACTGAATGTAAATATTGCAGTGTACATATTGCCGTGTACATATTGTCGTGTACATATTGCCGTGTACATATTGCATTTGTATTAAAGTTGCAATAATAAAACCAGGATTTTTGCTTTTTTTAGCGGTTTCAAAGTTTATTTAGCATTATTTTATTAAGTCATGCGAAGTAAATTAGATGTGTTCCACTGGCTGAGGCTTTTTGCGTGTCTGTACACGCCTCGCGGCGATCTGAATAATGGAGATTATACCCCTATGATTTGGATAGTGAAGGTAACCCGACACAATTTTATGGCGCGTGTTAAGACGAATTTTTAAGATCGACGAATATTTCGAATATTTCAGACGAATATTTCAGACGAATATTTAAGAAGGCGAAGAAAATGAGCCCTTATATATTTTATGCATTTGTAGCATTGTTGTAGGGCTCATTATGTTTTTATGTGGTGTCATGAAACATTTGCCTAGCAACAGCATTTGTGGCATGTTGCAGGCTGTGTTGTCCAAAAGAAATATGAATTAGGGTTTAAGTAGTTTAAGTTACTTAAATAAATGCAATATTTAAATGTGGAATTTATTTAGGCTAATGTGGGGCGGGGCATGCTACAGGCTATATTGTCAGACACTTATAGAGTGGGGCTTAAGTTGAATTAGTGATTAAATGGGCCATATAAGTGACTAATGACCATATTTAGATGCAAGATTAATAATTCATTGAGGCTAGTGTGGGACGAGGCATAGCGGAATGGGGGAGAGGAGGCGGGGCGTGGAAGAACGAGTAAATGCAATTTACATATTACATGGGAGGCTTAATGGATAGGCTGTGTAAAATATCGAAAAAATGAATGTAGGTGGGTGGGTTAAACACACTAGTGTAATACAATGATTTAGAGTTACGGTCCAAGAGTTTTTAATAGATGGAATGCTAATTTTATTTTATTAAAATGAATAAATTAGGGTTGAAGTTAGGTGAAGGAGCAAAAAAAGTGAATTACATAAATTGGGGCTGAAATTTGTTCAATTATTTTTAATTGGGTAAGGCGAACGAACCGCGCGATTTGCCCTTATTAGGGGGGAAAGCGAAAGTATAACAAAATTTACAGGTGCAACAGAATTATATGATTAGGTGAATAATTGGCAAGTTATTGCCATGTGAGGACATTTGTAAAATGTAAAATGAATTTTAAAAAGGTCCTTATATCCTAAGAAAGCCTCTTTCAAAATTAGGTAAACCTCAGCGCGCGGTGTATGTTACGCGGGTAACCTAAAGGGGGTTGTTCTAAGGCATTGAAATAAGGATACGTTTTAGGTAACTAGTTGCTTGTGGGTAAGCTGTAGTTATTTTTAGACGTAAATGGGAAAATTGGGATATGATTAAAAAAGATCCTCAAGAACCAACTACTCTAGATCTAACTCTATTTATAACTCAATTAAAACATCAACGAGCCTGCACCTCAGTGGAGAATCTGCTAAATACCTTAAATGCGAGCGAATAGTATACAGGCAGGAAAGCACTATACAGCAGGTAGACGCTGCAAAAGTAAGGCGGAAGCGCAGTAGACGGACGTTAGACAGTTATTTTTGAAGTAGTGCTCCAGAGTCTTGTTGGCTGTCTTGACAGGCTCGTTCTTTTAGCTTTGGATGCAGATGACTTTGGATGCAGATGGCCACTGTTGACTGACGTCGGAAGTTGGCCGGAGCTGGATTAGCTTAAGTTAGCAAGACTTTAACCGATCTGTACTGTCAAACTGACTAAATTAATGTTAGATAGTGTACGTTATATAGTTTAGGAGCGACAAAAAATAGAAAATATAAAATAAAATAAAAAATGAGCGTTGGATAAAGATACGGGCCAAACGTCGCTGAAATCGAAAAGGTAGAATTGTATAAATACAATATAATAAATAGAATCTGAAGTGGATATATCAGCAACGTAAGGCCAGCATCAAGAATCCATGCTCTATGGGAGTACGAGAGAAGAGCGTTCAAAATACCCGAAAATCGAATTTGTAAAATGTAAGCGAATGTAACACAACTACCAGGCGCATGCAAAATGCGATATGCATTGTATTAAGCAATGAAAGGAGTACATAATTCTCTAAACAAACGCGAGTTTCTCTGGCATATGAAATAAAAAAGAAACAATAAATGAACGAAAGCGAGATAAAAAAATATATATATAAAAAAGGAGAAAAACGTGTGAGCGCTTCAACTCTTTTCTCGGACTCCTCCTTTTTTCTTTTCTCGGACTCCTCTTTTTTCTTTTCTCGGACTCCTCTTTTTCTTTTCTCGGACTTTTTCAATTTTATAATTTTTTTTTGGAATGGCACCATTGATACATACGCTTTAAGCGTGTAAAAGCGATTTTTAAAATTTTATCTAGAATTTGAGTTATCTGACCTTGAGTCAATGAGGGGTTTAAATGACTTCCATGGGGTATAACCGTGAGACAACATATGATAAATGAAGTTTAATATTTTAAAACATTG
>SCLE01224067.1:0-13578 GCA_004367955.1 Bathochordaeus stygius | reverse complement strand
AAAATTAAAAATTCCTTCATAGTCGATTTATACGTTGTTACGTAAATTTTTCACGCGATTTACACATTATCTAATAAGTGTTTTATACGATTTATATAATGATTGTGTAAATGTTATTTACAGTTTTGCATTGTTTTTATAAGTGTCCCACACATCATTTTGATTAATCTAAATTCATTTATGTAGTGCAGATAAATATAGATTGTAAAATATTTTTAACCTTAAAGTGAATAGTGTACCTACTGACACCATATCCATGTCACATTGCGTAGCCAGGTGTATATAGAGTACCCAAACCTGGATACGTAAATAATTTGAGAGATATTCATTCATGTTTTAACGAAGTGGGAGATTGTATGTAGACGTAATAGTGTGCTCAATAGGTGCTCAACAGGTGGAAAGGGACCTTATACCCCTATCCATATCATAGGGGTATAAGGGTGTATAAGTGATGCAATAGAACCCTCAAGGGGCCCTTTAATTTGTACTTCAGAGTAGATATGTATAACCCTATCTGTATGTATACCTCAATCAATATTGCAGGGATAGAGGGGTTAGTAAAGTGAGATAACAGAGCCCCAAAGGGACCCCAAACTTTATATTCCGGAGTTGATATATATGTAATTACGTCTTCGGAATCCTTAAAGGACCGTACCCAGGAATCACGTATCGTGCCGAGAAAACTATTCCCCTCCAGGTACACGTCTTACGTTGTAACCGAAGTTATACTGCGCTGCCGTCAGGTGCACGTGATTAACGGCGCTTTTTCAGCCGTGCTCCAGCCGTGCTTCAGTGTCGGAACGTGATCCGCTTCATTACATATATATGAGCTCGGACTATTGAGATAAAAGGATACAACATTCGGGATCCGTTTCAGGGCTCAATTGTAACTCTGAACGAAACATAGTGGGTATTTAGGTGAAGTAGCTTAAATGTATATATGTGGAATAATTACTAAATTTCCATAATGTTGCAATATTCCATAATATTATAAAATATTATGTATTATTCATATACAGTTTTAGTGTTGACTAAGAAATAGAAGTTTATTCCACGGAACATTTACCCGAGATGATTGACTACAGAACTAGGGTGTAAGGTATTAATTTCAATAGGTGAGTATTTAACACGTAACAAATATACCACTATTTGTATACATTCGACATGTAGCAATATTAACACCAGATTATTAACGGGTTATGGGTTTGCGGCAGAGTTTGAGGGAGAGTATTTCACGCGTAACAAATATGCCACTATTAATGAACATTCGACACGTAACAATATTAGCACTAGATTGTTTTAGAAGGGTTATGGGTGTGTTACCGAGTTTAAGATATGATATCTTGGACACAATGTGGTCACCGTAAGCTCACTATGACTTGTAGAAAATGATGCTGTAAACTTCCGTCATTACACATAGGTTCTACTATCTGTAGATGTCCTGGCTGATGCAATTTTTGACCGCTTTATTTACTATAAACTGGAATTTATGAATTGTATTAATATTGTTACGGCGATGGTTTATCGCTAACGGGGAGAGCCCTATGTATGGAATTTTAAAACAGGTGCGGCTAACATTATTTATAAGACCCTCCCCAGTGGAGCAAACGGAGCAATTGGTTTTACCGGCTCTATGGGGACACATACTCTTAAAGTGAATTTTGAGGCATTTTGTGAAATTTTTTGTACCAAGGAGATTGCGTAGGTAGGAAGGCAGCTTATTGAAGCATTCTTTACAGTTTAGTGGAAATAGTTGCATATTATTTGGCAGCTTGTTTACCAGGATAGGAGCGTCAAAAGCATCGAAAATGCTCCCGAAGAATTTATTTTTAGACTTGCTGTATATGGTGCATTTTTTGATTGCTTCAAAAAGGATGGGGGGGCTTTTCCTGGTTGCAATTTTTCCCATGAAATTGAGTCTAATAAACTCATGTTGATTTTTGGCCTCAGGCCAACCCGCTTTTAAATATAATTCGGCATACGACATACGCTCACTGTGGGCGGAATAGGGTATTTTAAAAATATCAATAATAATTTGGGTTATACTTCTATTAATGTCATTGTATATTTTATTGGATAATTGTGGAATTATTTCGATTCCATAATTATAGTTACCGTAAATGAGTGAGCGGGCAAGCCTGAGACGATCTTTGGTGCTACTCTTGTCATGAATATTAAACATTAACCCCCGATGTTCATTTATTTTATTCTTAATGTGAAAAATCTGTTTGTTAAATGACATGAAGTTATCAAACCTAACCCCCAAATGTTTGTGGTTGGTTATGTGCTTAATAACTTCGTCATTATCGAGTGTGATGTTTTCAAAATTAGACTTACCGACAGCTAAAAATGCTGTTTTCGGATAGCTGACATGAATGCCCCGGAGCGAACACCAATTGGTTATGTCGTTGATCATGTTTTTCGCGGCCTCCCTGGCCTCAGTTAATGAGTTTCGGCTGATGACGGCTACTACATCATCTGCAAAATATATTAGTCTAGTGTTATGTTCTTGCAACGTATTTATTATTTTTTCGATTCCCGCAATCATCAGAGAGAATAGTAGGGGGGACAAGGCCCCCCCCTGTGGGACACCAAACTCCTGCAAATCAATTATGTCACTTATTTCGCCGTTTACCGATATTTTACCTTTCCTATTCTTTAGCTCATTTATAATATATCGTAAAACCTCAGGAGTTACTATTTTACCCATCCTGGTGATTATGAGACTGTGCGGAATGGTGCCGAATGCATTCGCACAGTCCATAAACACCAGGATGGTCGTATTATCGGCAGGTAGTGTCTGTATAAAGTAAAACATGTCGGCTAGAGCCGTTCCGCAACTAAAATATTTGCGAAACCCATGTTGATAGTCAGTAATAATTTTATGTCGCAAGGCAAAAGTATATAAATTGGATGCTACAAATTTCCCTCTAATGGAGGCCTGGACAGATGGCACACTTAAAATTCGATTTGCCGAAATATGGCTTAAATTTGGTGCACTCAGTTTAGGTGTAGGTACCATCCTGTTAGTTTGGTCATATACCGGAAAAATACCTAGACGAGTGTCCAACATTATCATTTTTTCGAATAGGTCAAGGAATTTTGCTGGTAACGCGTTAAGAACAGTGCCATTGAGCTTAGAGTTCAACCCTTTAGTTTTTGGTTGCAAACTATTAATTAGGGTCCGAGAGGAGTTAAATTTGTAACCAGGGGCGTCATTATTATCGATAAAGTGTGTATCGTGGAAAGAAAATTTAACGTCACTTTCCTGCCAAAAATCAAGCCCGTAATAGTTCTCTGGGGAATCATTCGTTTTGCTCTGTAGCTCAATAAAATGGGTTCGGTGTTCATTAGGGGTGAAGCTACCAACTTTGCCAAAAATAGATTTATTTTTATTATTAAACATGCGGTGTATCTTGTATATGTCGTTTGCGGAGTAAGTGTGATTTTTAATGGTATTACCTTTCAGAAATCTTTTGTCCGCCTGTGACATTCTTCGAAAAAGGAGTTTAACTCGTTGTAGTAGATCTAAAGAGTCTTCCGTGTTTTTACCAAGTCTAGAAAGATTTTGTAAATAAGACAGATGTTTACCCAATATTATAGTATTCCGACTGTACGGGCAGTTATGTTTAAATGGGAGGGTTATTTCACATGTCGGCATAATAGACGACATACCACTCTCCAGGATGTCCATAAGGTACCTGGAGAAGGGCACCTCGTCAAAGGGTGCCGACCATGATTCATTTTTTGCATCCGAGACGAGAAGAAGGTCTTCAGCATATAGCCGATTTAATTCGTCAGAGTGTGTTTCAAGTAACTCGAGGCCTTTATCGTAAATGGTTTCTTGATTTGGCATACGAGTAATTTGCGTGGTTTGAGTGGGAACTGAATTAGAAAATAAAATGTTAGCTTTGAACTCAATTACAGTGTGCCCGTCATTTTGTGCAAATGTCTTGCCGTCATGTTGACAAATAGTTGTGTCCTCGGGAAAACCTTTGTAGAAAATGACATCTATATTTGATAAGGTAGGTACCCTATTGGCGACCCGTCTACTCGGAATATTAGTGTGAGAAAATTTATGAGAAACATAGTGCTTAGAAATCAGCCGAAACAGGCCACAAGTGAGTTTGCAGTCCTGGGGACGTGGTTTCGCATAATCAACATTGATATCTCCAACAAAAATACTGGGCACGCCATTTTGAATTTTTAGTTATTAAAATATTTTTCAGGTTTAAAGATATTCATAGCACGCGTTTTCGGTGAAGCAAGATGTGGTCTGTACATGCATGTTATATTATATATTGTAATAATATTGTTGAAAGTAAATGACAAGCTGACACTTATAAGAGGGGCAATTTTGTATCTTATTTTTGCCTTGTACAAATATGCATTTTTTATTAGAATTGCCGAAAAAACTGTGGGTACTTTGTGGACTAATACCGGTGTATGATAAAACGCCGTAAATTCTTGAGGAAAGAAAGTACGTTTATCTAGGTGGTTTGGATGCACATTTAACTCTTGTATGCAAATTATATTCGCATCCGGAAAATTATTAATTACGACATTAGTTTGGTACAGGGGTTTATTTAGGTTTATGGAGATAACACTAAGAGGGAAGTTAGAGGCCGTTGTGGTGCTATTTGTTTTGCAGATACGTGGTAGGACTGCGTTAAATTGTTTGCCAGTACTAGCAAAAATATCATTCACCAGATTATTGTATAATTCGTTACGCTCGGTATTACGTGTAGAAACCGTGCGTGAGTTAATATAGTGCCGCGTGTCATCGAGCGGTTCGTCAGACGCATCATTATTACGGGGACTGTGAGGAGTACTCGTTATACTCATGAATGCTAAGTTTTTGTAGTAAGAAACTCGATGCTATGGTGGACAAAGGTTGTCAGTTTAGCCCTGTAAGTACGTAAAAATATATATGTCCTATGAGTTGCACTTGGTTTGTTATTATTGTTTCAGTTAATAAGAAGACGTGTTTGTGGAAATATTATTATAGGTTTTGTAACATAATTGTAAATTAATCGTAATATGTTGCAATCGACACTTATTATATGTAATAGTACACACAACTGGGGTCCTGGCATAAATCACGGTGGAGACCCTACTTTATTTAGACGCTCTTAAATTAATCGCGTGATGTATCAAGGTTGTGTTAAATACTGTATAATAAATATTCCTTTGATATGCGCACTCAGCTTCACTTATTTGGCGATAATGAAGTAAGTTGCGAAAGTCGGACAAGATTTTCCAGAAGTTGTTTTTCTTTAATTATTTATTGTTTATTTTGTTTTATTTGTTAAAATTTTCGCATTAAAACGTGCATCGTAAAATATTCGTGATATATTTTAGCAATTAGTTAGTAAAAATCACAGATTATTGCCTGGAAAAAATCACAGATTATTGCCTAGAAAAATACAGAATATTGCCTAGAACAATTCGACCGGATATCACAGCCGAGACTCCAGCAGCCCGGATGCCCGGATTTGTGTATATTAATTGAGTATATTTTACTAATTGCACAGTGTGTTGTGGCAAACATATGCACCGTGTACTAGAGGGGCCGTATACATTAAGGGGCCTGAAATAGAATTGTGGCGTGGCTATTATAAACTTGTTATGAATGCATTGTATAACGTGTCATGGTATATTATACTGTACCGGTAAAAAATAGCGGCCGATTATACTCCCGGCCGAACGATGTGGGCTTAGGGCAAGAACGTACTTATGATTCGAGTTACCGTTCTAAATACCAATACCACAGAAATGGCAGCAATATATTCCTAGATTAGTTATTTAACGAGATTTATTTTACAAGTGTACGTATCAGCATTGAGACAATAGACCGCCTTGGTTACATGTACAGCCCAGGTATGCTACCGATGCACGATGTGAGCGTTGATTATGAAAAATATAGATTATAGTGTAAATAGATTCACGATTATATAAGCTTAATTGCAACTTACCGCAGTGTAGAGAGAACTTAGCTGTCCTATTTCTTGTTTTTTGTGGTAGTCTTGGTTTGTTTCGTTGACTTCTTGGCGATTTTAACTGCAGTAACGGCCCCCTTTCTCTCAGTCTGTTTATTGGTTCAATGTAGCTGTGTTGTTGGACGAGATTTAATTGTGCAATTTATAGAATTTAATCATAATTGAGTCGAAAGAATTTTAAAATATTCAGAAAAAAAAAATTTTCCATTTTTGCAGATGAGGGCGCTAATGGTATACGGCCAGGTGCATTGCATAATCCATCATACATTATTTTGTATGATATAATTATGCACCGTAAAATAGGAAACGAGACCATCATACTTTACTTTATATGATATAGTTGTGCACCGTAATTTAGTAAACGAGACCACGAAGGCACCGGTAGAACGAGACTAAGAAAGCACCGGGATTAGACATTCATATTTTATATTTTCATATTCCTTATGGTTATGTACATTAGTGGTAGGGCCCTGTTTCAGGCTTACAACATAGACTACTTTCTAATTAAGATAACCGTTGAATTCAATTTGTTTCAGAGGCCCTGTTTATAGTAATTATCATTTGTAATAATTGACGAGGGCACCAAATTGCAAGAGGCACAAAATTCATATTAACATTAGTGAAGCCTATTTGAAACAGGGGAAAGCTTACATTATCCTAATATATATGTGGAGTTAATTAGAACCACAAGTTTGTTAGTGTGTGCTACGAACTCAAATGTTGTAAGACCGTATTCTTAATTCGGAAATAAGGGTTCATAACTACGAGATACTACATTTGTGCATATAGTAGTAGGTAGTACTATATGTTTTATTTTTTCAGTCATAGTAAGTACGAGACACTAAATTTATGTTTCTTGTTTTTTGTTTTGGTAGGACCGCACGCTTAAGTTTTTCAGTTTTTTACCAGTTACAGCGGTTTTTATGGTTATCGGAGAAACACATAAGTAAACTAATGCAATTCTTTGCCTGATGTTTAAGGATCACCGCGGAATATAATCGGCTAGTATCTAAGCTATATTCATATTAGACCAGATAATTTGTGTAGGATTATGTCAGAGACCCTCTCACGGACTTTGTAGTAGCAGGTGGGCCACTCATAAAATCGTAACATTACGGTTGGAATGTGATATTAGATTACGTGATTGCTATTTAACGATAATTAAAATACACTAAAATGATAGATAAAGGCTCCAAAGGTTGGATTTGCAAAATATGACATTTTTATATATTATTCTTATTATAAAAGCATATTGGTTAGAACCAAATCGTAACTCGTCGGTGAGTGGTGGGAACTCCTAGGAGACCCGACAGGGTGGGTTGGACACGCCGTCGGTCCATTGGGTCAGGATTGTATTTAGTTTTTCCGGAAAGAAGTACATTTATTGTGTTGTAGAGTGCTATATGATTCGGAAAATGAGGCACAGAGACATTATTTTTTGATAGAATGGACATGACAGTAGTTAGCATAAATACACTGACGGGGGGCAGTACAATATCATGTACCCTTTCCGGTGGGCTGAGACTGATGTCACCGCCCACACCATCCATATCCGAATCCTGAGGCAGTATTAGGCGCAAGTTGTTTAACAACTCGGTAATTTCAAGAACTTGGGGTGTATCAGTAATGCCAATATCGGTAAATTTAGAGAGATAATCAGCTACCACATTATATGTAACCTCGGGTAATGCTAGGCATAAATAGGCAAAATTAATTTTAAAAGCTGAGTTGCCCGTACAATCAGTCGTGTAGTCACAGGAGAATTTAGACCCTTCACATATTGTGTTACCATTATGTGGCGTCTCGGTGTCCAGCCCAAGCACAGCCAGCTCGTCAGAGATGTTGTGTAAGGGTAGGGAACCATCCTGAGATGGTACAGCGTATGACTGTCCACTTGAAGATTTACTGGTATTGTGAGTTTCAAGGGCGGTTACGTTATTATCTCCTACTGTTCCCCGGGAGTTATCCTCCCCAAGGGTGTCACTATCAGTACTGGAGTAGTTACTGTATTCGAGGGAGAAGGGGGTGTAATTGGGGAGCGATGTATCGTAAGGTATTGCGTTAGTAGCAGTAATATTGCTCCCAATTGGCTCCAAATCCTGTACCGGATCCGTTGTGGGGCAGTGCTCGGCAAGTGGTAGAGCGTCATTTAGAATCGGTTGGCCAAATTTTGCCCTTTCTTGCATTTTGTTAAGGGGCGTGCTTGCACTAGAAGAAATAATTTTTAGGTGCTGTACTAGAAAAAATGATTTTTATGCGTTCTGCAGACGTATTTTAGCAAATATATAACCCATAAGTGTTGTATAATATATAAATCGCTACCTAACGTCATATAATGACTAGTAGGCAATATGTCAGGCTATATAGTGTATAGCAGAGTTCCCATCGTGATATTTAAGATAGCAAGCCGACACTAGAGATAATATTACACCGCTGTAGCTAGTACGTATAGGGGTGATAGACATGGTTATATAAATATAAAAGCGCTAAAAATAAAAATATAAGAGCGCTGCGTATATGCGTGCGAGATCATTGTAGGTTATAAGTTACCTTGGAGCGTCAGGAGAAACCGTAATTTTATAAGCAGATTCAGATGTTCCGCCACTTTTCACACGATTATAAATGCGCTGACCCAATTCAAGTAAACTTGGGGGGGTGGAGCTACTTTCCAGGGATTCCTTGTGTTCCTGCGTAAATTTGTTTAATTCAGTACGCTGTGATGTGGCTATGAGCGTAGCATCAACAATAGATTGACATTTGTCGTGTACTGCGGACGGCGAAAGCAGGTTAAAAATGTTTTTAATGGTTGCCCTATTTTCGTCATCATAATTATTCAGCATACTCGATGCCACCATATCAACTTTGTCATTTGTGATGGCCTGCAAATTAGATATTACCAAGTAACTTGTGTTGGCGAGTTTTGCTGCATCATTAGTGTATGACATTTCGCGCATGATTTCGGCCCACATATTACGATCTCGAGAATCTCGCTGTGCTCCACTAATTTCGAGGGAGTCAATTTTTTCGAGACTATTGGACACCCCAATCGTGTTGCTGATCACCTTGGCATCAACACGATTGAGCATGTTCGTTAGATTCTGAATCTCGTCACGACTTTTTTCAAAATTATGATCAAGGTCAGCACATTTCGTAGTCATATCGTTGAAGAATTGGGACTCATTTAGGGCTTGGGACTCTTTGGGCATATCGATTTTGCCGAGAATTGTAGAGCGGGTCATTTCGGATCTTATTTGCGGAACATAGGTAGAATAGTTTAATATGCATGCATAGCGTGCCTCCCGTGATGCCTGAAGACATAATTGTTCACTATCAAACGCGAAAAATTTGTCTTCATCGTCCAGGTAGACGTCATTCATACATGGCATGTGCTTTGGTTCATTGTACTTGCATGCTGCATTGGGTAGACGAAAAATATTACCTTGGAGGCATTATCATACTGGTACAGATTATATAATACTCATTTTATACACCGAAGCTATTAGTCGGTTGTTGGATTGCTATTTGACAGACCCTATAGTGTATTCGGTGCTGCTATTTACTATATATTTCGGTACAGTTCAGGGAATATTTAGGACGAGTTTCGAAAAACCAGTTTCGCCAAAAACGAGTTGCGACAAAAACGAGTTGTTTGCGAAGTGAGCACTGGAATTTTTAGTACACATTTCTGAGACTTAATACTAAAAACTTGAGAATGATAAATATATTTGGAAAGATGGTAGTTGTAGTTCCGATTATTTCAGAAAAATCTTAGAAGAATGAAAGTATATTATGGAATGTATTTCGGATAAAATTGAAAAATGATAAAGTATATTATGGAATGTATTTCGGGACGCCTATAGACCCTTATAGAACACCACAGCTCAGATCAGAGTTATTTACGGAGTGAGCACTGGAATATTTAGGACACATTTCTGAGAATTAATACTAAATACTTGAGAATGATAAAATATGTTTGGAAAGATGTAGTTTGTAGTTCCGATTATTTCAGAAAAAATATTTTGAAAAATGATAAGTATATTATGGAATGTATTACGGATAAAAATTGAAAAATGATGAAGTATATTGTGGAATGTATTTCAGAACGCCTATAGACCCTTATAGAACACCGCAGTTCAGATCCGTAGGGAGGTCCCCTCGTAGACCCGAGGACCACAAGAGCCCCGGAGCACGGTAAACCCTCTATATGTTAATAATGACGGTCCTGATTGATCATGTACCACTTTACGATGGTAGCGATTGGTCAGGAAGTTGTCATTTTGTAATGTGGTGGCGGCAAACGGTTCATTTGATTTACGCCATTTACAGGCGCGGTAAGAAGTACAACCGATAATGTCCTCGGGACCGAACTGATAACCAAAGTCAAATCTACCAAGTTTAGAGGAACCAGAGTCAGCAGAGTATGTGGCTCGATGGGTCTTAGTTAGAAGGGCCGCATGTGCTTCAAGTAGAGCGTAATTATACCCTCCGTTGTGATAAAGTATTTTCGCCTTGTGGTATTTGAGGCAAAATTCGTTGACCGGGGGCAAAACCAAGAGCCAAATATTATCTTCGGCCATAGACCATGCCTCATATACAAATGGCAGCCTGGCAATTACCGCCACATGATGCGATGTGGAAATTTTATGATGCCCGAATCGCATAAAAGTGACTACTTTGTCAATTTTACAAAACATAATGTTATACACCATGTCTTCGCAGGATAACTCGTAGCTCTCAAACCCATTCATACGTACATCATTGGGAGCAATATTAAGCCGTTCCAATAGTGGTATAAGAAAAACAACGGTGGTCGGTTTGATCCTAATATCCATAATTGTTTTGTACAGCCTGAGTGACTTATTGTCTATAGTAGTGGTCATAGATTCCTCCGTAGAGTACACATCCATTTCATCCTGGTCATTCAGTATACGATACTGTAACAGTTTTGACGCCCTGTTGTGATTGTCACTCCAGTGTTGATCGTTAAACCAGTTATATATGGGGTTGTACCGATTAGTGCGTTCCCGTGCACGTTTGGCTTGGGATCCCTCAGGAAACGAATTAACGCGTTTATTATTGTGAGTCTCGTTTGCCATGCTGAATATCAGGTTCAGTATGAAGATTAAGGGTATACTGGATTAGGATGAAATTAACGATATGTGAGGCAACCAATAAGAAGGAACTGCATATAAGGCGATCAAGCTACACCATTCATATTTCACTTTATATCACTTTTCACAAAAATCCATAGAGCATGGAGAAGTAATCCTCGCAGAGTTAAAAAATAATAATATAAGACGCTTTCAGGTGACCGATTTCACCTTATATATTTCGATAGAAACGAGGTTTGACAAAAACGATTTCAGACAAAAACGATCTGAACTACCATTATTATTAATGTAGGGAATTAAAATATATACGAATTTTATGCATATAGGAGTTAGAGTACCACGTGTGCAGTGGACCATTAACGGAGTATTCCAGTTTGGTTCGGATTTAATTGTGTGGGCTGGTGCAATTCTATATACGGGAGCCATTTATATAATGTAGCGTATGTGATGTGCTTGGCGTGGGCTGACTGCGTGGGAACTATTATATGGGTAGTCGAACGAGAGTGTACTTATGGAAAATATCATGGGTAAAATATTTGGGTATGTCAATACACACAATATTTGGATATATTAATACACAACATTTGGGTATATTAATACACTGATATTTGGGTATCAACACACACTACTTGGATATATTAATACACTGATATTTGGGTATTAGTGTATTGCAACATTTTATATCGCGTTGTTGTCCAAACCATACGGAGTTTATAACTGGTGTGAATTTGTCAGAGCGTGAAATAGCCAATACTCAACAGATTTCAGGTGTAGATATGTGTTAGCCTGATTACTATCTAGATCATGATAACGTTGCAGTGTTGGCGTTGAAACACGAATTGCACTGGATTACATGGATTGCAACACGGTAATTGTGTGAAATTAATTAGGTTACTGGGTCAATGGGAGTCCGAATTGGATAGAAATGGTTAAAAATTATATGTAAAAATTGGGACCTAGGAGGAGGTATAATTAGTGGCAGGAGGCGATATGGGTAGCGTGTAGGGAAAGCGATAGGGGAAATTGGCGGGGAAAGTAGGTGGGGTCTGGCTCATACCGATGGTGTATATTCGTTTTATTATATAAGTATTCCTATGGCTGCATCGCGGATGGCCTAACCGAATTTATTAAAATTAAAATTTATTAAAATTATATAATTGTTCACGAGCATCCTGTTATATGTTTATAAGACGGCAGGACGAATAGGCGTCCTGTCCACACCGGGACGATGGGGTCATATTAACACCGGGGTATCACATGCGTGCCACCCTTAGTTAGATACTTTTTTGATTGCAGCCTCACCTTGAGTTTGCTATAGATCAATTTTTGCGGAAAGGCATATATTATCGTAGCGTCGCTAGAAGTAGCCCTTGTCTTGGAGCCATCTAGGTGCAGTAGATAGGGTGGCGTGGAGACGGTTGTACCATTATAGAACTGGAGAGCCAGTACACCCTATAATGGTACTTGTAGTAATGTATTGCCGACTGTTAGACATGAGTACACGAATTTCAGTTTCGGGCAGTTCTATGGCGGTTTATGGCAGAGTTGGACCTAATTGAACATTAGGGAGCACTGACATTAAGGGTGTCTTGGTAACTTTAGGACATAGTTTTTCACATTCAAAAGATATTAAAGTTTATTAAATATGTACAAGACTTTAACTTGTGTATACATTTAATGCTGGTCAAAAGTATAATGTATATAAAAATATATAGGTATATATTTTGGTTACAGTTCAATACATTTTAGTTATATTTAGTACATATAGGTTACACTTAGTCGAGACACATTTAATGTACATTATGGGTATAATATTCAGTGCATATTTTCGTAAAATTACATTGCATATTTCATTGTGCATCGAATATTGTTTACAATTTCCATTTTTACTTTATTGATAATTGTAATGTGCAGCTGTTATATATATGGAGCGTTATATTGTGTGACGTTATATTGCACTGTGATTCTAAATTTAAGAGTGAGTGTAATACTGACTTTTAATAGTGGATGAACTTTTGATAGTAGATGGAACTGTTTGTTGGAAGTTCTGTAGGTAGTTCGGTATAAGGTTGTCCTTGGAGAATTTATACTGAAATTATAGAAATCGTTAGATAGAATAACATAATTAATGTAGCTACACGCCATAGAGTATGATAACCTCATAGCATGATAACCTCATAGCATAAAACGTCGCAACGTAAAGTGATTTCTCTTGAATGCAATTGTGGAATTTCTCTTGAATGCAATTGTAGAATGTAAATGTCTCTAGCCTGTAAATAAAATGTCCTTGTCTTGAATATAATAAAATGCAATTAAATAGCCAAAAAAGGAAAACGAAGAAACATGTTAACGTCGCAACAACCCCAACGCGTCTCCCAACCACAACGCGTCTCCACAACCCCAACGCGTCTCACAACCCCAACGCGTCTCACAACCCCAACGCGTCTCCACAACCCCAACGCGTCTCA